>CAUYQG010043863.1:0-22637 GCA_963574415.1 Tarsius wallacei | reverse complement strand
GCTACCTGGCCCTGAAGCTGAAGTCCACTCCCATCCACCCTGTGACAAAAAGGGAGACTGGGGGCTTAAAAACCTTTAGAACCATTTGACCCAGTAAATGCATGTCTGTTGAATCTAATAATGTAATTTGTATGACTTTTTATTTTCATTTTCTGGAGATCGGGAGTTGTGACCAGCATGGGGGAGGGGAGGTGGGATTGGCAGTAGTGGGAAACTGCCCGGGGAGGGAACGGCACACCTCATCCACAAGGGTACATGCACGATGAATATTTGTCAACCTGACCCTGAATTGTACCCCACAATTTAAAAATTTAAAAGTTAAAAAAAGAGAGAGAGAAAGTCTCATGGACAGGAAGAGTGGGCAAACGTTTCTGTAAGGGGCTGGCTGGTCCGTAAGTCTGGGTTTGTGGGTCATAAGATCTCAGCCACAACTGCTCAACTCCACCATTGTCACGTGAAAGCAGCTGTAGACAGGAACAGATGCATGCGTGTGGCTGGATTTGGCCCAGAAGATGTAGTTTGTTGAGATGAGGAAACTGAGGCCCCATGGGGTGGAGAGAAATGTGGATACCGCTAGAAACCAAGACTTTGACCAACTGAAGACAAAGTCAAGTCCCCAGACCCCAGCCTACCCCGCCTGATTCTTCTGTCTGTGTTTCCTAGGCTGTCACTCAGCTGGTCCCCCTCAGGGGTATGGAGGGAGGCTTGGTGACACCAGGGACAATCCCAGGGAAAGTCTGGTCTGTGTTGAGCTCTGACAACTCGGATCCCCCCCAGTGCCCCCGTCCTATCCAGCACTCATTCGTTCATTCACTCAACCTCCGCCGAGCACGAACCCAGCCTACCCACGCCATGGCCTTCCTTCCCCCAATGCTGGTCACAACTCCCGATCTCCAGAAAATGAAAATAAAAAGTCATACAAATTACATTATTAGATTCAACAGACATGCATTTACTGGGTCAAATGGTTCTAAAGGTTTTTAAGCCCCCCAGTCTCCCTTTTTGTCACAGGGTGGATGGGAGTGGACTTCAGCTTCAGGGCCAGGTAGCTGGGTGGTTTTAGTGGTCACGTAGGGTCCAGGGCCTGCTACACTGGGGCTGGAGGGCACCTGGGAACCCAGGCCCCCCATACGGTGGACAGAAGTGTTGCAGCTGTGGCTCTCCTTGTCATCTTAGTCACTGGTCTGGCCCTGGCTACATGCCCGCAGCCTTGCAGGAGCCCCTAGGACATGCTGCCAGGTACCACAGGGTGGAGGGGCCCAGAGCCTGAGCCTGGGTTTAATGGGAATTTCAGTAAGTTTGGCTGAGGCTCCCCAGAGGCACAATTTCTCAAAACTTGGAACTCCCAGATTCTGGGATTGGGGAAGTCACTAGCCAGACAGGAGCTCATGAGGCTAGGATCTGTCTCTGCAGCTGAGCTAGGATGCTAATCCCATCCCAGCCTCCTGGTTCTTCAAATCCAGACAAACCCTGGAGCCAGATTCCTGGAAAGAGGGTGGCCACAGAAGAACTAGAGACAAGGAGATGGGTCCTGCAGGGACTGGGGCCCACTGAGGCCAAGGGTTGCATTGGGACCAGGGAATGGGCCCCTTCCACTGGCCCTTTGGGGTCCTGGAAATAGCAGACCAGGGTCCACAGGCCTGGGGGTTCTTGTCTGGCCCCCTGAATTTAGACTCGAGATAAGTTGGGAGGGTGAAGGGGTCCATTGTGCATCCTCTTGCTGATGGAGGCTCTCAGACAGAGTCTGTGGGAATCCGTAGAGATGGCACTCCAGAAACCCAAGAGTGTGTCTGGGGGGCTCTTTGAGGGGCCCCAGGGTGGAGCTAGAATAATCTATCTGTTTTACTCTTCCCTGTTTTTGTGGTAAAATGTTTCATGCCTCATTGAAAATCTTTCCACCATGATGGAGTGTCTGAAATCCAAAGCTCTCCACTCCCCTCTGACTGGGATCGTGGGTCATCGAAGGCAGACAGGGTGTATCCAGGGTCAGGGCAGGAGCAGCAGTCTAGACCAGCAGGGAGTCAGCAGGCCCCAGGTCCAAGACCCCATGCTTGATGGCAGGAAGCTACGATGCCCCACCGTCGAGTGGACCTCCGGATTTCAGTCTGTGTCTTAGTCTACTCTGGCTTCCATAGCAAAGGGCCACAAACTGGGTGGCCGAAAGCAACAGCAGCTTATTATCTCACAATCGTGAAGACAAGAAGCCTAAAACTAAGGGGTGTGCAGGGCCCTGCTTGCTCCAGAGACTCGTGGGGCAAAGCTTCCTACGTCTTCCAGCTCCTTGTCGTCCCAGGTGCTCTGTGTTGTCTTCACACGCCGTCTTCTCCCTGGGTGCCTGCGTCTTTGTCTTCACATGGCAGGTATTCTCCTCTGTGTATGTGTCTTTGCATAAAATGTCCTTGTTCTTGTGAGGACACCAGTCCCGTTGGATCAGAGGACTCCCCACTGCAGTGTGACCTCATCTTAACTCAACTATCCCTGCAACACATTTATGGGGTCCAGGGATTAGGACTTCAACGTATGTTTCTGGAGGACACAATTCTCCCCACGTGAGGGAGGCACTCCCTCCAGTTGCCTGCATGCTGGGCTCCCTGGTCTCCTCTGGCTTGTCTGCCAAAGATGGTGCCTGGAGACCCACTGGATAATTCGCAAGTCTCTTTCTAGGCAAGGAAAGAAGTGTTTTCTTAAACAACAGAACAAAAAAACCCCTGCGAATTCTCACTGTTATGGCAGACTGTCAACATCAAGTAGCAACATGGCGCTGAAGGCAAGGGCCCCACCCTGTTCGCCTTGCATCTCCACTGGGTCTCGCAGATACTGGGGGCTCAGAAAAGCTTTCTGCTTGCCCGGGGGTCCCGCAGTTACTTTCTTAGGGTGGGCAACAGAGTGGTGCCTGGGTGGGAGCGGTCTGCAGCTGTCCCTGGATAGGCTTCTAAGATAATCTATCTGTTTTGCTTATCCCTATTTTTGTAGCAAATGTCTCATGCCTCAATGAAGGTTCTCTTTCTACCGTGATGTAGTGTCTGATACTCAAAGCTCTTCACTCCTCTCTGTTTTTCATCCTTTGCCAACAAGAGAGGTAAAATGTTCAAGGCTTGTTGGGAGATTTATGACATTTGTGGGTCTAGGAGGTGAAAATTAGTTGAGTTCTTAAGAAATCTAGATTGTCTGTTCAAGCTGTTCAGAATAGTAATTCTTTACCTTTTAGAAAAGGATTTATAAATTTAACTCAGAAGTGTAAAAATGTTTCCTGGAAAACACCGTGGATGTTTTTAGATTTCTGTGTGTAACATATTCACTGTTAATGTTATTCATAACGTTCTTTTCATGGAAACAGATTAATGAGATTATTTGCGAAGTTTCACCCAAGAAGCTTTTTGGAAAACTAGACAAGGAATGAAGAAATGGGTTTATAACACAAAGATGAAACAATAGCACCCAGCCATGGTTGACTGGAGTCAGCCTGGTTTTTAGATCCTGGGTCAACCAACTTTGACCTTTCTGAACTTTGGTTTCCCCATGGGTTGAAAGGACATGGCAGCAGTTCAGCCTCACAGAGCTCACACTATGGTTAAAGGAGAGATGCAGGAAAGAGGCTTGTGGGGGGGGCGGGGCTTGTGGAATAGCATCCCAGCCACAAACTGAGAGGATGACATCCAGGATCCTGGCTATCTTGGAAGGAACAGGACAGAAGGAGTGAGACTGGGGGGGGCGGGGGGGCTCAGCTTCCACATTTTCAGTAATATTTATTTCTTTTATGTGAAAAATGAAATAAATTTAAAAGGAGATGTTGGTCAAAATATACAAGTTAGGAGGGATAAGTTCAGGAGATCGGTTGTACCATAGGATGGCTACAGTTATAACAATGTGTTATATACTTAAAAATTGCTGAGAGTAGATTTTAAGTGCTCTCATCACAAAAATAACAAAGATGGGAGGTAACGAATAAGTCCATTATCTTGATTTAGCCATTCTATATTGTATATGCATATCAAAACGTGTGGTCTGCCATAAATATACATAATTTTTATTTATCAACTAAAACATGGAATGAGAATGTGACGGACTTCTAAAACAGTGTTGACATATAATCCACGTACATACAGTTCACCTATTTAAAGTGTGCAATTCAATGGTTATTATTATATTCATTATTCCTTCATTATCACTTATGATACCTTTTGGTGTACACTGAATGCTTGTGTTCCCTCAAATCCGTAAGTGGAAATCCTTACCACCAAGGTGATGGGATAAGGAGGGTTTGAAGAGGTGACTAGGTGATGAGGATGGAGCCCTCATGAGTGGGATTAGTGCCCTTATAAAAGGGACCCCAGAAAGCACTTTGCCCCCTTCTGTCATGTGAGGACACAGCAAGAAGACGCCATCTATGAACCATCAGACATTGAACCTGCCTACACGTTGAACTTGGACTTCCAGCTTCCAGAATTGCAAGAAGTAAATTGTTGTTTAAGACACACAGTCTGTGGTATTTTGTAATAGCAACCCAGATGGATGAGGATGCCATCCCTATTACATGGGTGACGTGGCCAGGACATCTTGGATATCTTCTTGTGTAACCTCCTGACAACACCCATGGAAACTGCTACTCTTACCTCTTGCAGGTGAGGAAATTGAGCCAGTCAAGGGGAAGGCTAAGAGCATACCTCTGCAGCCTCTGGACATCCTGGAGCCAAAGAAGAGAGTCCACTGTCGTCAAACTTGGCAACTACACGACCCCAAATTCCAAGTATTTAAACCCCATTCTTACTGCTTCTTGTTTGGTAGTATCAATGGCTGACAATGCCCTTTAAAAAAATGTTTCTGTTCTTCTTTATTATCTTTAAACCAAAGAACATGAGAAATGGCCTTGAACCACAGCTCAACTTTAGCATGAGAACCCAAATAATTCCCACCATGTCCCCACCAAGGTGCCTGAGAGGTGGCAGAAACAAAAGGCAGCAGGTGCATCAGGGACCCCCAAGACACCTGCTCCATTTTCCTCCAGGTGGGGTTTCTATGCTAGGCCTGTGGGGAAGACATCTGAAGCCCAGGGTTCCACCTGTGGACTTCTGGGAGGAAGAGAGAGAGACTGCACCAAGCACTTTTCCAGTCAGGTACGAGTTGATGTTTTAATCCTGTGATAGACTGCATGCTCGTCAGCTCCAGCAGGGAGAGCATTCTCCAGCCTTTCAGCCTTCCCCTGAGTCACCCGCACAGGAAGGATATGTGACATCTGCTGACCACGACCACCTCCTTCGGGAAGGCTGGTCACGGTTCTTTATTTTCTTCGGTTGAAAGGCATCAAAATGTTCTTTGTGGCTGAAATTGGGCTGTGTGTGATCACTCTGGTATAGTTGGCAACGTTCCACCCAACGGAAGGTCTTGGGTGAGAAAGCCGGATTGTCCCTGGGAGCAGGTGTCCCGGGCCATAAGAAGCCCATTTATTGATTAGCTATTCCCAAGTCTCTGGTCTGTATGTCCCTCAGATGAATTGCAGGGGCCACTGTGAATGCTCTCATTCAGATCTGTGGAGCTAACAAACTTTTCCCTGCAGAAAATTTCTCCCGCTGTCGTTAGCCTTGGCATTGTGGTCCCTTAACAATTTGTGGCTGTCTTTTTCCATTTTTTTTTGAGTCTCCATTGAAGGAGGCAGTTTGATTTCCTTTCTGTACGAACTGGGTCCCAGGTAAGAACAAGGGCCATGTTTTGCAAGCTCACGGTACTAACAGCTTGAACAAGTGACCGTGGAATGCTTCATCAATCTTTCTCCTGACCTGGGCAAAGATGGTCCCTCCCGAACCCACACTAAATTGTCAGAGAGTGACAAACAGTACCATGGTGCTTTGTAAATGACCAGGCAAGCCCACACTGGCCTGCAGACCAAGGGCACGTGCTGCTGCCTGTCTGTCTGCGGAGGTTTTTCTTCATTCTTCATTGCTAGAATCTGTCTTCGTCTAGAGGATAAATGCTCCCCAAGGCGCTCCATTCGTTTTCAGCGTGTCCCCATTCTTTTCACTCCCAAAGACTAACTGCAGTCCAACATGGTCAGCAACATGAAAATCCACCACAACTGCCTTTTCCAGACCCTTGTGAAAGACCCAGTTGGACCAAATCATAAATGTTCAGATCTGAAGTGAGCTCAGGGATCACGAAACTCCTCCCGTCATGCAAAGAAGGAAACTGAGGCCCAAGAGGAAAAGTCTCGGCATAAGGTCACACAACAGGTACATGGAAGTTTCTCTGCCTTTTCCTCCCACCCCACCCAAGAACCCGCGCCAATTCTCAGCTTCCCTGCAAACTTTCCTGCAGAGTTCCACATAATTTCCTTCGGATCTTCCTTCTGCTCCAGTTCCCTGTGCCGTCCTTAGGTAAACAAACAGCCAGGCTCTCCCGCGACACGCATACCACCAGCAGCAAATACAGAAAACTTGCAGTCATCTTGGAAGACACCGCTTGATACTGGCGACAGTAGCAAATTAACAAGGGGAGGCCAGGGCATGTCTGTCACAGCTACAGACAGCATTTGCCTAATAATTAGTGGTTTTAATGATCTCATGTCATCCTGCTGACACCCCAGCAAGCTTTGCAACTCTAATTTTACCTTTTTTTCTATGATTCTGGCTACTGTTCTAAGACCTGGAGACCCCATGATAAATGGACTGATTTTTCCCATTTTCTGTTCTTTTCCTTTTAAAAGAATCTCGATTGTTGTTTGTAAATACAAAGGCCATGCGTGCTGATTATAGGAGATAGTGTAGTGACATAAGAAGAAATACTTATTTGGTCTCTGCCTCTGGTTCCTGACACAGAGCTTCTAAATCCTGACTGTGGGGGGACCAGGTGCATGTTTTATTATTATATTTGATCTTAATCCCCTGCTGCTGACACAAGAGCTTCTGAGACCCTTGGATTCTCCAGAGTGACAAGAGTGTCTTTTGCGAGCGAAAGAGATGACTGGTGATTAGGGGCCCTTAGATAGCACAGGATGAGGGCTGGACAGCAGAAAGACCAAGGCATGACGGGAAGCTTGGGACTTTGGGCCCCCTTCCACCCTCAGAGGAGAGAAGGGCTAAAAATAGACTTAATCACCAACGACCAAGGATGTAGTTGACCATGCCCACATCACGAGGCCTTCAAAAAACTAGTAAATGATGGGATTCAAAGAGCTTCCAGGCTGTTGTGTTCATTAAGGAGCTGGGAGGACGGTGTGCCAGGAGACACATGGGAACGCCGCTCTCCTCGCCCACCAGAACCTCGCCCCATGCACCTCTTCCAAGTGACCGTTCTGAGTTGTATCTAGCTGGCAGTATAGCATAAAGTGTTTCCCAGCATCCCGTGAGCCATTCTAGCAAATCATCAAACCCGAGAAGGGAGTTGTGGGGACCTGTGATGTGCAACCAAGACGGACAGAAGTGTGGGTAACCCGGGGGTCCGGTACTCATGATTGGTGCCTGGACGGAGTTCTTCCCTGGGGGAATCTGCCATAACTCTAGGTAGACAGGGTCTGAATGGAGTTGAATCGTAGGACACCCAACTGGTATTCCCATAGAATTGGGGAATTAATTGGTGTGGGAAAACCCAGACATTTGGTATAAGAAGCATTGTGTGAATATAGGGAATTTTTTTTTTAACTTAGAAATACAGGACCGTATAAGAAAAAAATAAAACCCAGTACACCTCACCACCCAGAGACACCTGTGTTAACAATCTGATGCCTGCCTTTTTCATACAACATTTTATTGTATGTGTTAAACCCTCAAGCACCATTTTCAGTTGCCTCATCACATCACATTATGTGGATATAACCACGTTCTCCAAAGTTCCAGTCTCCATGACTGTCATCCTCCATAGAGACATGCTTATCAGTTTCAGAGGCTTTATTAAGATACAGATTCTCAGCTGCAAAATGAAGATCCTAACCTTCCTTTTATAATATTGCTCCAATGGAATTCTGTGTAGTGGCAGAACAAAAACTGATTTAGAGACCTATCTGCAAGTTGGAGACTGTTCTTACTTAAGGATGGAAGACAGCTTATCTATTTCAACCATGGGACCACTACTCAGAACATGTGTAAGAATTGCCTTGGAAGCCCAAGGTGACATTCTCAATGGAGGAAAACCTTCTTACTCTTCAGGTAGATTTATTTAGTCTTTGGAATCAGCCAAATTCAGAACCAAGACTGGCGAATAAAAACAGAGAAATTCTGTTTGGGGACAAGTCTCTTTAGTTAGGGGGTGTGTTTTCTTGTGTGGCTTATAAACTGGTTCAAACAGCAATTCTCAGTGGGAGGTTCCCAGGGCAGAGGCCAGAATGTCCTTCTCTTCCTCTTTCCACAATGATCTCGTCATCTCTCAAAACTCTCTTCCGCTAGGAAGACTTTACTGACTCATTCAGTTGTTCCCGTCTCTGGGCCTGTGTGGTAAGTTATTCTTATTCTGTGACTGTCTTATGATGTTTTTTTATCTCTGAAGCTCTAGCACCCAACATAACGCCCACCCCAAGAGGGATACTTATGCTTTGTTGAAAGAAGGCATGAGATAAAGATGTGTGGCTAGGTGATTTTAGGTTCACATAAAACTAGAAACAGCAAATTAGAAATGGGTCATGGTCTTCTACAATTGAGTGTCTAAACAGCAGAAAAGTCAGCTGAAGTAAAAAACAAACACCAAGTGAAGACAGCATTTATCTGGAAAGGAAAACCCAGACACTAAACACATACAAAGATCTGAGCCCATGTTGTGAGTGTCAAATAGTTCAAGCGACATAACGGTCATCTGGAAGCCACAGCAGAGAGTAGATCTGACCATTGCTAGTGACACAGATAGATGGTTATCCCCATGAAGCTGAAGATATCATTGAAACCCAACCTGGTTGTTGTCTTTCTAAGTCTTCTGCAGTTTGAGGAGTCAATAAAATTGTTCTTCCTTCTTTCTTATCCTTGTGTTGCTACCTTTAAAGACAGAAACAAAAAATTACGGAGCACTTCAGCCTAAAAATAAACCTACAGGACGGAGCCAGATCCTTTGGCGAGCATGCGACAAGGAGATTTTCTTCAAGATCAAATGAAGTATTTTATGCTTCAGGTCTTTGGGTTACCCTCCTACCAGAAGCTTCCGTTACAACAGAACCTGGCTTGTGCATTTAAAACCTAAAAACAGGAGGATTTACAATTGCCGCACAGCTTGCTTCTACACTACTGAACACACTTTCAGTGCATTCAGGAAAAGCTCTTGAAGACTACTCTATATATGGTTGCAAACTATTGTGTGATTTTTGAATTTTTGTAAAAACATGATAAAGCCCTCCTAAAATAGAAAGCTAATTCCAGTTCAAGAAAAGAGTCCAGAACAGTCACGGCCAACAGACGTATATTTAGCAACCTCATACTGTCTAAGAAGACCTGCTGCAGGGAACAGATTGGTAAACCAGGTGGAGTGGGGCCTTGGGCTGGAACACTCAACAGAGACAGACCGTGAGTGGAGGTGACTCTCTGATGGCAGTGTGGGCTCTGCGATGACTGGATGCCGAGAAGACCATTTGAAAATGTTGGCACTACAGTCTTCAATGTTGAGCACCCATGAGATGATGAGATGATTTTCTCTAACTCAGTGAGCAACTATTCAAATACTTTTGTTTTTTTGAGTTGTCGTCTCACTCTGTCACCCAGACTGGAATGCAGTGGTCGCTCCCGGCCACCGCAGCCTCGACCTGCTGGGCTCCGGCGATCCATCCGCCTCAGCATTCCAAGTAGCTGGAACTACAGGCACGCGCCACCACACTGGGCTAATTTTTGGTTTATTGTAGAGATGAGGTCTCACCAAGTTGCCCAGGCGGGTCTCCAACTCACGGGCTCAGGCAATCCACTCACCTCGGTCTCCCAAAGCGCTGGGATTACAGGCTGAGTCACCGAGCCCGGCCTCAAATACTTGTAAAATGGAGATATAAACATCAAGTCACCAAGCTAACTTGGGCTCTTGGCTGTCTCTGCTGATCATCTTTTGGAAAAGGGGCCTCTTTCCGGGTCTAAGAAGCTACTCACAAGGAGGTGAATAATAACAAAACATGAGGAGACTCAAAAACCCCAGAATTTATTTGTTTAAAAAATTGTGTATTTGTTCTTACATGGTTTAAACCTCAATCACCTTCAAAGTACTCTCCGTTTGATGCAATACACCCGTCGAGATGCTTTTTCCACTGTTCAAAACAGTTTTTGAACTCATCCATTTTGATGCCTTTTAGTGCTTCTGCCGTTTTTTGTTTCACCTCTTCCACATCAGCAAAACGCTTCCCTTTGAGGAATTTTTTCATCCGGGGAAACAAAAAAAAAAGTTGCTTGGGGTGAGATAGGGTGAATGAGAAGGGTGGGGCATGGGACTCAGGCTGTTTTTGGTCCAACGCTGTTTGAAAACTCAATGTGATATGGACAAGTTGTTCATGTAAATCACTCATCATGAAATGGGCAAACACATTGAAAGAATCTCCAAAAAATATCGCTGAAGCCGAACACAGCCTCTCACAATAACGCTGGAGAATACACTGATGCAGATGGGTTCTTAGAAGACTTACCTAGTAGGGAAGGCCCGTTCTATAAGGGGCATGCCTTCCAAAAGATAATTTCGTTTTGGGGGGATTCTTCCTCATAAGTAGAAAGTTGTCTTTAAGATCTAGAAATCTCCGGACTCCTGGGAATTCCACATCAAAATCTAATTGATGGGAAGACCAAAACCAGATGTGTGACATTTATCTATTTGTTTGTTTAATTTTTATTTTCTGAGGTGGGGTTCTCACTCCGTTGTACAGGCTGGAAGACAGTGGCACAAACACAGCTCACTGCAGCCTCAACCTCCCGGGCTCAGGCAATCCTTCCACTGCCGCCTCCCAAGTAGTTGGGACTACAGGCATGCACCACCATGCCTGGCTAATGTTTTTTTCTTTCTTTTTTTTTTCCTAGTTACAAAGTCTCACTATTGTGCCCAAGCTGGTCTTGAACTCCTGAGCTCTCCTGCCTAGGCCTCTCAAAGTGCTGGAATACAGGCATGAGCCACTGTGCCCAGTTGACATTTATTTAATAAACTGCATTTGTCTTGCTTATTCTGGAACGCCAGAGTTTTGGTGGGAGATATCTATAGCAGCCGTTCTCAAAGAGTAGTCCCGGACTCCTGGGGGCGGTCCCTGCGACCACTTTGAGAGGTCTGAAAGATCTAAATTATTTTTATTACAAGACTTAGATGTTATATCCTCTTTCACTAGGTTTGACACAATATTGAACAGATGGTGGAAGAGCACCAGTGGGTGGAATGAGTTGCGCCTTAGCACAAATCACGGTGTTGGCATCAAACTGCACAAGCCCTCTTTACATTAATCTCCACCACATACTCGGAGGCGAAAACAAGCCAGTTTTAGTTAGGAGCACCTTTGACTAAAATAAAACTATGAATAAAGAATATTTGCTGCATGCTGAAATACTGTGGTTGTCTCCAGGAGAACCGCTTGTGTGATTGGTTGCATTGTGAGTTAAACTAACTGTTTTTCTCAGGAAACTCCATTTTTACTTGAAAGGATGACTGACACACTGTGATTTTTCACCCTTGAGTATTTGGCTACATCTTCTCAAAAATTAATGCACTGAGTCTGATACCCCGAGGAAAACAACTGACAATATTGGCTGCCAATGATAAAATTTAAGTTTTCAAGAAAAAACTAGAATTTTGGAAAAATTGTATATGCCGTCATGAGCTCACCAGCGTCCCAATACTTAAAGAATTTTCTGATGAGATTGGTAGTGATATTAACAAATGTGAATATTCTATGTTTATGAAGAATGTGTCAACATTTGGAAGATCTGGATAAGTCAGTGAACCAGTATTTTCTAAGTAACCTATACTTAATGTTACAAAATTACAAATAGGTATAAGATTCTTTCACAGCCAACACAAGACAGACCAATAGATTTTCATGTAACAGAGAAGGAAACATTTACCTATATAGTTTCAGATTCCACATTGCAACTGACCTTTAAGCAATCACTTTTTAAAGTTTTGGTATAGCATTAAAGAATACCCACAGTTATCTAAAAAGGTAAATTAAAATACTTCTTCCTGTTCCACTCATATCTCAACCGAAATAACGTAGCATGACAGATTAAAGACATAAGCAGATGTGAGAATCCAACTGTCTTCTATCAAGCCAGATATTAAAGAGATTTGCAAAAATGTAAAAGAATATCATTCTTCCTATTAAATCATCTTGTTTAAAAATAGTATTTTTATTAAAATATGCATAGTAATATGAAATGAGTTTATTACTGTTTTCAAGTAAATAAATATAGTATTTGTGAATAATTATCCATTCTAATTTCTTCCATGGTGAATATTAATAAGTATAACCCACACAAGCAAAAGTTCTTGAGGGCCTTCACATTTTTAAGCGTGCAAAGAGGCACTGAGACCATAGATTTGAGACTTCTGATCTGTAGCTATGGAGAATCTTAAATGAAATCAAACCCTTTACGATCCTCTGAAAAAATGATGCATCAGTCCTAATATAAACTATGGAGTTTGAATATGATGTGTCCCGTGTGAGGTCCTTCACTTGTTACAGATGTACTCTCTGATGGAGGATGCTTGCAGTGGGGGAGGAGAGACACACGGGGACAGGGAGTACATGGGAACTCTGTACCTTCATCACAGTTTTGCCATAAAACTGAAACTGCTCTAAAAATTTGTCTTTAAAAATGTGATGCATCTTCTATCTTGCTATCAAAATCCTCTACAAAATTCTTGTCCAATTGGTTTGACTGAACAAGTTAATGATGAATAAGGCTGGCCGGGCTCGGTGGCTCAGCCTGTAATCCCGCGCCTTGGGAGGCTGAGGTGAGTGGATTGCCTGAGCCCGCGGGTTCGAGACCCTCCTGGGCAACTTGGCGAGACCTCATCTCTACAATAAATCAAAAATTAGCCGGGCGCGGTCGCTCACGCCTGTAGTTCTAGCTCCTTGGAAGGCTGAGGCGGAAGGATCGCCGGAGCCCAGCAGGTCGAGGCTGCAGTGGCCGGGAGTGGCCACTGCACTCCAGTCTGGGAGACTGAGTGAGACTTCAACTCAAAAATAAATAAATAAATAATAATAATAATAAGACTGAATTTTCAAGGAGGCTGTAAGATAGGCAGTTTTACACTAAGAGAAAATGTTTTTCTTTGTTTTTTCTAAAGATGCGGAATACAATTCAGGATCAGATATGTAAGTGATCATCGTACGGGTGAAGTTTGGGCTTACCTTTGGTCCCCACTCTGCCTGGTTTGGGATCAGGCTGTGGATGTTTTGTGGCCCTCCCTCCCACCCCTTGCCTTGTCCCGCTACAGCCAAGTACTTTCTTACAGGATTAGGATAAATGTCAGGGTCTGCTTATGAGTGAGAATATGTGGTACTCAGTTCTTTGTTTCCGTGATAGATCACTGAGTATGATAGACTCTAAGTCCATTCAAATTGCTGCAAAGTCCGTATGTTTGTCCTTCTTTATGGCTGTGTAATATTCCATCGTGTATACGTACCACATTTTCTTATCCAGTCCACTTTCAGAGGCAGCATAGCTGGTTCCACATTTTTGCTATTGTGAATAGTGCTGCAATAAATATGCAAGCACAGGTATCTTTTTTGAGTTCCTCCAGATATATTCCCAGAAGAGTCATATGGAATGTCGATTTTTAGATATTTTAGAAATTGCTACACTGTTTTCCACAGAGGTTGTACTAATTTACACTCCCACCAACAGTGTAGAAGTGTTCCCTT
Organism: Tarsius wallacei; assembly: GCA_963574415.1. NCBI lineage: Eukaryota > Metazoa > Chordata > Mammalia > Primates > Tarsiidae > Tarsius > Tarsius wallacei. The sequence continues at coordinate 8,851 of CAUYQG010043863.1, read as the reverse complement.
TCCCCTGAATCCTCTCCAGTATCTGTTGTTTTCTGCGTTATTAATCATGGCCATTCCTACTGGAGTTAGGTGGTATTTCAGTGTTGTTTTAATTTGCGTTTATTTGATGGTTAGTGAGGCTGAGCATTTTTTCATGTATCTGTTGGCTGCTCATATGTCTTCTTTTGAGAAGTGTCTATTCACATCTTTTGCCGACTTTTTTAAAAGGCTGTTTGTTTTTTTCCTTTCGGCACATTTGAGTTCCTTGTAGATCCTGGATGTTAGGCCTTGGTCAGATATACAGTTGGCAAATATTTTTTTCCCATTCTTTGGGCTGCCTCCCTGCTCCATTAATGGTTTCTTTTGCTTTTCAGAGGCTGTTCAGTTGATGGGGTTCTACTTGTCTATCTTATGGCGTGAGTTTTGGGGGTTTTGATCAGGAATTGGTTGCCTTTTCCAATTCCTATATGGGTATCTCCTGCATTTTCTAAGATTCTTATAGTTTGAAGTTTTGCATTTAGTTATTTGATCAATTTAGAGTTGATTTTTGTATGCGATGATAAGTAGAAGTTCTGTTTCATTCTTCTGCATGTGGTCAGTCAGTTTTCTCAGCACAATTTACTGAATGGGTCCTCCTCTCCCCAGTGGTTGTTGGTGGAGGCTTTGTCAAAGATGAGCTGGTTGAGAAATTGAGGTTTTGGTTTCAGAATCCCTATCCTGTTCCATTGGTCTACATACCTGTTCTTGTACCAATGCCAAGCTGTTTTGATTATTGTCGCTTTATAATAAAGTTTGATGTCCAGAAGTGTGATTCCTCCAGCTTTGTTTCTTTTGCTGAGGATTGTTTTGGCTATTCGTGGTCTTTTGTGTTTCCATATGAATTTCTGTGTTGTCATTTCCAGGTCTGAGAAGAATGATGTTGGCAATTTAATAGGTATTTCATTGAACCTGTAGATTGCCTTTGGTAGAATGGACATCTTAACAATACTGATTCTTTCGAATCATGAGCATGGAATTTTTTTTTATGTCTTTGTGTCTTTAATTTCTTTGAGCAGTGTTTTGTGGTTTTCATTGTAAAGGTCATTCACTTTACAATGAGGTATGTTCCATCTATGCCTAAGTGCTCAAGGGTTTTTATCAAGAAGGAATGCTTGATTTTATCAAAAATTTTTCTTCATATAGTGATATAATCATGTGGTTCTTTTTTCTACATGTGTTGGTATATTTAATTATGTTTATAGTTTTGCGGATATTGAACCAGCCCTGGATCCCGGGGATGAAGCCTACTTGGTCATGGTGGATAATTTTTGAGATGTGTTGTTGGATCCAATTTGCTAGCATCTTGTTGAAAATTTTTGCATCTTTGTTCATCAGGGATATTGGCCTGTAGTTCTCTTTTTTCGTGGACTCTTTACCTGGTTTTGTTATCATTGTGATGTTAGCTTTATAAAATAATTTGGGGAGAGTTCCATCTTTCTTGATTGCCTGGAATACTTGCAAAAGGATTGCTATCAGCTCCTCGTTGTGTGTTTTGTAGAATTCTGCTAAAAAGCCATCTGATCAGGGCTTTTTTTGTAGGTAGTTTTCTTATGATGGAGTCAATTTTCTTGGTTGTTTTTCATCTATTTACTGTCTTGATTTCTTCTTGTTTCAACCTTAGAAGATTTTGTGATGTCAGAAAGTTCTCCATTTCATTTAGGTTATGAAGTTTGTTGCCATTTATGTGTGCATAGTAATCTCTGAGAATCTTTTGTATTTCTTCAGGGTCAGCTGTGACTTGATCTTTTGCATTTTTGATTGTGTTTATTTGGGCTTTCTCTCTCTTTTTCATGGTCAATCTGGCTAGGGTCAATCTTGCTTATCCTTTCAAAGAACCAGCTTTTTGTTTCATTGATCTTTTTCTATGATATTTTTGTTTTCTATAACCCATATTTGGGTTTTTACTTTGATGATCTAGATTCTTCTGCTAAAGTTAGGGTTTTAGTGGTCTTGCCTATCCATCTCCCTTAGGTGATTTTTTAGACGGTTTATTTGTGATCTTTCTGTTTTCTTGATGAGTGTACATAGAGATATAAATTCCTCTCTTAGTACTGGTTTCATGGTATCCCAGGGTTTTTGGTAAGATGTGTCTTTGTTTTCATTTGTTTCCAAGAATTTTTAAAATTTCTGTTTTGATTTCTTGTTGACCCGGGAGTTGTTCAGCATCAGGCTGTTTAGTGTTCGTGTCTTTGTGTGTTTTGGAGGAGTCTTGTTGATGGTGATATTTATTTTTATTCCACTATGATCAGAGACATTGCATGGTAGTTTTTTGATCTTGTGAAATTTGTTTATGCTTGATTTATGGCTGAAGGTGTGGTTGATCTTGGAGCACATTCCATGTGGTGATGAGAAGAATATATATCTCATGGTTATTGGGTGGCGTGTTCTGTAAGTATCTATTAAGTCCATTTGTTCAAGCATCGATTTGAGGTTCTGGATCTCCTTGTTGACTTTTTACCTCGATGATTGGTTTATTCGTGGGGTATTTAAATCCCCAGCTATAATACAGTTAGAGTCAATGTCTTTTTTTAGTTTACTTAGTTGCTTTATAAAAGCAGGTGCTCCTGTGTTGAGTGTATATATGTTTAGGATGGATATTTCTTGCTGATGGATTGAACCTTTTATCATCATGTAGTGTCCTTCTGTATTTTTAAAAATTTTTGATAACTTGAAGGTTGTTTTATCTGATAGTAAGATTGTGACTCCTGCCTTTTATGTGTGTGTTCTGTCCACCTGAAAGTTTGCTTTCCATCCTCTAACTCTAAGTATGCGAGTGTCCTTTGTAGTGAGATGTGTTTCCTGGAGACATCATATTGTTGGGTTGTTTTTTTAATCCAGTTTACCATTCTATGTCTTTTCAGTGGTGCATTTAGTCTATTCATGTTCAGGCTAATTATTAAGATGCGAGAGTTTATCCCTGTCATGAATATTTTATAAAGTTTTATTGTTGTTGCTTGTTGGTTGGTTGGTTGGTTTTCTTTGAATTTTGGGGTTGATATGTGTGTGTGGTTTCAATTTTGCTATCATGATGTATGCTGTGTTGATTCTCTGTTTTCCCGCATTCTTGTGAAATACACATTCTATTTTCTTTCTTCTGTGCTTAATACCTTCTTAAGCATCTCTTGTAGAGCTGGCATAGAAGCAGCATAAACTCTTAAGGATTGGATATTTGGGAAGGATTTTAATTCTCCATCACTGATGAAATTTAGTTCAGCTGGGTAGGAAATTCTTGGTTGGAATTGTTTATCTTTAAGAAGTTTAAAGATTGGACTCCAGTCTCCTTAGCCTATAGTGTTTCTGTAAATAAGTCTTCTCATATTCTAATTGGTCTTCTCCAGTAGATTGTCTGACTTTTCTCTATTGCTGCCTTTAGGATTTTTTTCTTTTATATCTACTTTTTGTAAGCAAACTACTCTGTGTCTAGGGGTTGGTCTTCTCATTAGATGCCTTGCAGGGGTTCTCTGAATCTCTTGCACTTAGATGGTCACATCTCTGGTGGGATGAGGGAAGTTTCCTTGGATTACCTAAGGAAATGTTTGCTCCAGAGTGTTCTCTGTCTCCTTTTCTGCTTCATGAACACCCATCAGTAATAAACTCAGTCTTTTAATACAATCACACACATCTCTTGAAGGTTTTGTTCCATCTTTTTAACTTTCCTTTCTATGTTTTTTAACAGATTGGGTTAGTTCCATATTTTGGCCCTCAAACTCTGAGATACTTTCTTCTACTTGGTTAATTCTGTTTTCCATGCTTGTCAGTTTATTATTTATTTCACTGACAGTACTCTTTATGGGTAACATCTCTGTAATGAATTCTTTCATATTTTCTTCTTGCCTTTCTTGGTTCTTATTCATCTTCTCCAACCATTCTTTGATCTTTGCATTTGTGATCTGAGATCAGTTGATCTGGGCACTCTTTGTTGTTTGAGTTCCAAAGTCTGTATTTTCCAGCATTGTCCTTCTGTGTTCTTTTCACTGATTTCTTTTCATTTGTGAGGGATTTTTCTTTTCCCTTTACTTCCATTGTTCTGTGAGAGAGGGAATCATTTTCACTTCTGTTTACCCAACCTCTTATTCTTCCTTAGGCTGGGGGTGGGGAACTGTGCTGTCCTTTTGCAATTTTGAGATTTGGATAAGGTGTAATGGGGGAGGTGCTAAGATTCAAAAGCTGCCCACAGATCACAATGTTCATTGACTGAGGTGTAGAGTCCCCTGAGATCCACTTTCCTCCACCTCACAATATGTCCATGCATGAGAATGTGTGTATATACACTGGGTATAAAATAGCAAAAGGGAAAAGAAAAGAACTGAAAAAGAGAGAACAGAGAATAAAAGACAATGAAAAGAAAGAAGTAAAGAAGGAAAAACAAACCAACAAACAGACTGACAAACAAACCAGTAAAATAGAGAAAAAGAAAAAAATACTAAAACTGACAATATGAGTACACTTTCACACTCATATGTACCCTTATGCAAAAAAAGAAGGAAGAGAAAGAATAAAACAAAACAAAATGCTCACATCCAGGAAAAGAGAGAGAGAGAGAGAGAGAAAGAGAGAGAGAGAGAGAGAGAAGGGGAAATTTTTAAATTTTTGTAAGGTAATAATTTTTTAAAACTTTTGCAATCTTTGAGTGCCCTCTTGTGGCAGTTTCTGAAACTTTGGGCTCCTTCTTGGCATGACCCAAGCATGCCTGCTCTTGGCTCGCAGCAGAAGGGGGGTCTCCTACTTCTAGATCTGTCCCCCTGCTCACCATACTGCCAGGGGGAAGCTACAAACTGCCCCCAACAGATCCGCTTGTGTTCAGCCCTCTCTGCGTGCACTGATCAAGTCACTTCCCACATGAGTCACACGCCTTGCAAACCACTGGGGGAAGGGAGCTGAATCACTTTCAAACTCACCCCTACCCGTTTGCTGTGAGTGGGATTCTTTGCCTCCATTTGCACCTGTAGACCTGCTACTGATTCAATGGGGTGACTGGGTCTCCTAGCCGGTCCTGTCTCTCTGGGGATACTGCACCCAGGATATCCTCTCTGGGTTGACAGTGGCTAACCTTAGAGGGATGCTTAATTCACCCTTCTGTCTCAGGGGGTAGCTCCGCTGTTCACATGGGCAGGCTGGAGCCTGTCTCCACCTGGGCTCCAAGACATAAGTGGTGACGGCATCTCTGCATTTTCTCCTTTGCCAGGACTCAGTAACTAATTCCTCCACTGCATTTCCTCCCCTGTTCCCACTGCCAGTGTCCAGTCTGGTGCGGGTGCCTGTGATGCCAGGCGGTGCCATGCTGGCTGTTTTTTGCCGCTTTCTTCCAGATAGCACCCCAGAGATGGTGCCTGTCTCTGGGCAGTGGATTGCACTGGGATCCAAGCAGCAGTGCATGGGGCAGCTGCCTCAGCAGGAAAGCTCAGGCCACTTGTTCCCATGTCCCCATTCAGTCAGGCACTCACACACCCTCTTACCCACACACTTGCATGCATACTCATCCCTATGCACACTCACTTATAAGGAGACTCACACACTCTGACCAACTCCATCATCATCTTGGAACCCTCCCAAGAAAAAGTGAGGAGGTGATTTGTCCCCTGCCTGGAGTCAATGAACTTGGATCCGAGTATAGCTATGAAACTTTTCCAAATAAACTACATTTGCAGCCAGGCATGACACAGTGTGCTGGATGCTTGGCATAAAGCCTTTGAACACCCAGTTTCTGGAGTTGTTGCAAAGGTACCCCACGGGCTCTTTGTTACTACTTATATGTCAGTGTATTCGTCTACTGGGGCTGCCAGAACAAAATACCATGGACTGAGGGACTTGAACAGATATTTATTTTTCACAGTTCTAGAAGCTAGAAATCCAAGATCAAGATGTTGCCAGAGTTGGCTTCTCCTCAGGCCTTTCTCCTTGCCTTACAGAGGGCCATTTTCTTGTTGTGTACTCACATGGCCTTTTCTTTTTGAAGACACAACCCTGGTGTCTCTTACTCTTCTTATAAAGACACCAGGCTGGGTGCGGTGGCTCACGCCTATAATCCTAACACTTTGGGATGCGGAGGTGAGAAGATTGCCTGAGCCCGCGCATTGGAGACCAGCCTGGGCAACATGGTGAGACCTCGACTCTACAATAAATCTAAAATTAGCTGGGCTTGGTGGCGCACACTTGTAGTTCCGGCTACTTGGAAAGCTGAGGTGGAGGGATTGCCTGAGTCCAGCAGGTCGAGGCTGTGGTGGCCGTGAGCAGAGTGCCACTGCACTCCAGACTGGGCAATGGAGTGAGACTCCGACTCAAAAAAAATAGATAAATAAAATAAAGATACCAGTTCTATTGAATTACAGCCACACCCTGATTGCTTCATTTAACCTTAATTACTTCCTTAAAGGTCCAATCTCGAAATATTGTCACATTGAGTGTTAGGTAATAAATTTGATGGGGATTGGGGGAGAGAAAATTCAGTTCATAGTAGTAAGTGAAAAATGAAGGGAAACCAAAATTAAAATGAAGTGAAAACCAAAATTTCTTGCTAAAGAATTCTTCTTTTTTCATATCCTACTGAATATACCAGATTGCTGCAATCATTCATTCACTGGACTTTGTTAGGCAAAAGCTGAAAAGAATGTTTTTACAACACCCTACAGCAAAGTAAGATCCCCATACTGCAGACTCATTATATCACTTGTGGAATAAAAGCATATACAAAATTAAGAATTATACAGGAATAGTCCCTAGAAGACACATATTCCATGTGGCCTGTAGACAGTACCCGGAGTTTTGACATGTTCACATTTGCAGTTTATGTAGATTTTTTTCTTTGAAAAATAAGCTCTATGAAACAAAAAAGAAAAAAAAAAACTTTGAGGTGCTTAAATCTTCTACCCTTTATTTTATTTTTCAGATGAGGAGACAGATCACCAGTGGGTTGTATTAGATCATCTCTGTGGTTTGCTTCAGTCCTGGCTCAGGGTCACAGTGTCTGAGGTGGAACCAAGGCCACCTCTTCCTCCAGGAAGTCATCCCAATTAGTTCAGCATTCGCTTAGATGCTCTGCAGTTCCCAGTAGTTCGGCTTCAGATGTCCCCTGGTCATGTGGATCCAACGTTTGTCTGTCCAGAGGCACCTTAGGCTACACGTCTGCCATGTATGTCACTGGGATCCCAGCTCCTGCTTCTGTGTTTTAAATGCGGCAAGTGTTCCATAAATGTGTTCACTGAGCAGACACTCAAACCCTCCTCCTAACACACAAGTATGTCTTCTCTCCACTGTACCTGCTGCTGTCAGTTCTGATGGATGTCATCAAGAAGAGTTAGTCTATCTTACAACCAAGGAAGACAGTGTGTACCATTTGGTGCAAACAGCAAATTTTAAATCAAAAGGTGAATGTTTACCCATTTATACACTGCAAGAATCCTACACACTCAGCTTCCCAAAATGACCGTGTCCAGGGACGACTGATGGAGGCCAAGGTCTTTTTACGTCCCTTTCATACGCACATAGTGCCACTGCCAGGTTATAGGCCCAGTCATGTGCCTCTCTGGAGATGCTGGCCAGTGGATCTGCTTTAGAATCTCTGCTCCACCTCTCCTTTGTTCTGGGAGGGTGGACACACTAATTAACCAATCTAAGCCTTAGTAGGTCATTTATAAAATAAGGTTAATTAGAAAGTAATGCATGCTTTTGCTGTGAGGATTCAATTGGATCTCACACATACAGCATTTAGGACAGACACATCCTGAAGCCTGATACCTGGCAGACAGGGCCCCACTCTATTCTGGAAGACCCTGATGTACCCCACCATATCCCTGCAATGAATGAGAAAAGGAAAAGCACCCCTCCCCAAGGGAACAGTGACTATAGGAGCTGAATATTTTGTCAGAGTGATGTACTTCAGATAACCAGATGAACAGGTCATGCTACTCAAGGTCAAGGTTAAAAACAAAAATTCTACGCCGGGCTCGGTGGCTCAGCCTGTAATCCCGCGCCTTGGGAGGCTGAGGTGAGTGGATTGCCTGAGCCCTCGGGTTCGAGACCCACCTGGGCAACTTGGCGAGACCTCATCTCTACAATAAATCAAAAAAATTAGCCGGGCATGGTAGCATGCTTTCAGCTCCTTGGAAGGCTGAGGCGGAAGGATCGCCGGAGCCCAGCAAGTCGAGGCTGCAGTGGCCGGGAGTGGCCACTGCACTCCAGTCTGGGCGATGGAGTGAGACTCCAACTCAAAAAATAAATAAAAATAAAAAATAAATAAAAATAAAAATTCTAGCATTCACTTGGCAGGAGGGGAGTGAGAAGTAGGTGTGGTGCCCTTTTTTTAAGGTTGCAAAATACATTTCTGCCTCAATTTTCCTTGTTTACTAAACATTTTGAAAATGAAACTTTCACAGCCTGAAGTCTGCCATGAATTCGAGTTATTTTCTTTTAAAGTAAAGCATCAGCTGAAATCCTGACTGATGCTGTGATGATTTTTCAGAGTATTTGGACAGCAGGAGGACAGATAGCAGGAAGAGCGTGAAAAAAGATCACAGATTAAGCAGCTCCAACTCTGGGCAAAGAGTGTCTGCAGCATTCTCAGTGTCACACTGCATGGGGCATTTAAACTTTCGCAGATCTCCCACGCATCTCAGTGCCTTCTCCAGCGCAGCTGTAATAAACCTATGCCCTGGTCATCAGGAGATGTCTGGGCCCCCAGCTTTCTGAAGAATCACCAAGTCCTCCTCTGAATGTGTGGAAGGACCACGTGGGGAAGACCCTTCTGGCCCACCTTGGGTTACACCCATGGTCGCCTGAGGATTTATTTATTTATTTTTATTTTTATTTTATTTTATTTTATTTTTTTTAGTTGGAG
>CAUYQG010043858.1:0-18596 GCA_963574415.1 Tarsius wallacei | reverse complement strand
GCAGTACCAAAATTCATTTCCAGAGATTTCTGAAAGAACTAAAAATAGATCTACCATTTGACTCTGCAATCCCCTACTGGGTATATACCCGAAGGAGCATAAATTGTTCCACCAAAAAGACAACTGCATTTGTATGTTTATCACAGCACTATTCACAATAGCAAAAACATGGAACCAACCCAGGTGTCCATCAGTGGTGGACTAGATGGAAAAAATGTGGTATATACATAACATGGAATACCACGCAACCAGAAAAAAGAATGAAGTCACATCCTTTGCAGCAACATGAATGCAGCTGTGGGTCCTCATTCAAAGCAAATTATCACAAAAACAAAAAAACTGAGCGCTGCCTAGTCTCACTCACAAGTGGGAATTAAACACTGGGCACACGCAGCACAAGGATGGGTACAACAGACACTGAGCAGGAGGGGAATTATGGGCTGCAAAACCACCCATCGGGCACCATGCTCACCAGTAGGGACTGGTGGGTGGTTACTCACCGGAAGAAATGGGATATTGTAGGTCACAGGACCTTTGCCATCCAGCAATAGACCTACGTAACATCTTCACATGTACCCCTTGATTCTAAAATAAAATTATAAAAAGTACTGAAAAAAAGCCATTATTTCAAAACAGGCAGCTCTGTGGAAGTCAAGTTTGAATTCAACATTTTCCCCCTCTGGCATTCTTTGACTTAGTGATTTATTCAGCTCTGGAGAAATCTGGCTATGTATTGTGAATACAGGGAAGTAGAAAGAAGTCTATCTAAAATTTGGACCTTGATATAGGCCAAAGTGTAGCTGAGAAGAGGTCTGGAATATGGACCTGTGATCCCGTTTCACCTATCTTTTCCCCTCTAGAATTCCAGAGCTCAAATGCTGTCCACTTTTTCTTAAAAACATCAGTTCTCTAGGAAAAAAATTCAATAAACTCCTGCATAAGTTTAACTCCCAACATCTGTTAAGATCTGAGCAGTTTTCCTTTGCCATGTTATCATGCACAACAGGGCACATGACCAGATGGCACACACACCAGATTTACTGGAGAAACATTTACTCATGAACCCAGGACCAGGACCACAGGCATGTAGGCCCCCTTTCCTCATCATAACCACAGCAACACACAGAAATCTAGAACATCAGAGTCCGAGTGGAACACTCCAACATTTGGGCTGTGGGCTTTTTTTTAGCTGCATGACTGAGAAAGCACTAACTCCTCTCAAAATGAAGAAAACTTGACTCCAGTTCTATTTCTAGGCTGAGAGTGTATAGCCGGAGGAGAGGAGATAACAGCTCTTCTCTTGGTGTGATTGGTGGCTGTGGGTCAAGGTTTGCGGTTGCAGCTGTAAAAGATGAAAAACTAATAGTAGAATTTTCTACATCAGCAAGTGATGGAGAAAGTGATTGCCTTAAGTGCTGGACAATAACTTGCTTTCATTTCCACAGAGCTTTGCAGAGGTAACTTTGTTTTCTAGAAGGGCGGTTTGGAGGGGATCAGTTTTGGACAGGTTAATCTTTATGTGTAATGTGTATTATATTTTTGGCTTTCTTAATTACTCTGTGGGGGAGCCATAGCAAAGATGTTCGCCTTCATTACATATACGAAGAGATAAAGGCTCTAAGAGTTTAAATGCCTGAGTTCCCAAACTAGAAAGTGACAGAATCAGGACAAGAGTCCATGCTTTTTGGCTCCTCCTCCTCCTTCTTCTTCTTCTTCTTTTTTTTTTTTTTTTTAACAATTTTCTCACTATTTTTAGAGGCTTCTAGTGTAAATGTGTCTAAAATGTTGCCATTCCAGAGAAGACGTTCATGGAACTAATAACATTAATCACTGTTGGTGCTATAGATACCACCACATCATCTGAGGGGAAGGAGGTAGAGTCTTCCAAATACCTCTTAAATCATACCACTTAGGTGGAATTAAGGTTTTTTTCTTTTGTTTTCATTTTTACATGGATATCTTATTTTTGTAATAAGAACAGTCAAAAAGCATACAAATACTACATACTACACAACATAGTTCAACTTCAAGGGTTTAACTTAATTTATCCTTCAACATGGTTGTAAAATGGCATCAACTGATCGTTGAAAATGAGAGCTGCTGAAATGCTTTGTTATCACAGTAGTTCAAAAAAAGGTTGTCCTCAAATAAACTGAATTAAGAAGGGCAGAACAGGCAATTATCTGTAGGGTTATTTTATTCTTACCTGATTTTTATCATATATAATACTCAGCTCCTTTTAATTATCTATAACCTGAGGCAGATCATCCCTTATTAATTTATTCAAAATCAAAATAAATTTAAATTTAAATTTAATTTTTTAACAAAAATTAAAATAGAAAGAAAGAGAAGACACTAAGAAACCATGGGAAGCACTGATGAGACTTGTAAAGTGATAGAGGCAATTGTTTCTTTGCATTTTGAGGTGTTATAACTCTATTTGTTAGATATGTTATCCCCTTTTCTCCCACTGCCTACTTTATCCCTCATTTTCTACTTGTTTTTGTTGCACAAAGGACAATTTATTCAATGTATTATGTCCTAGGGACCCCCATAAGGGAATATGACTTTGTCCCTTGTTCAACTGTTTCCTCTTGTATTCTGGAGAAAATAAACTGTCCTTCTGTTTCTTATAATGCGTTTTTCAAATTCACTGGCCTCAGATAAATCATAGACTCAGATGGAGTGTTAAAGATCACATTTTCTTCTAGATGTGAACTCACTGAATCTTGTAGCTGGAAGAGACTTCAGCTGTTTTCCAGTTTTTCTTCTACCGGCAGCAAGCGCCCCTCTCTTCCAGTTAATTATCTAGCTTCTCCTGAAATAATAAATGACAAATGGGAAGGTAGAAGAGAAACTTGAAAATCAATTAAAAGGAAGGCAGGGCAGTCTTCAGAACAATTTTCATTTTTAAAAGTTGCTAATTATAATAATATTATTGTAATAAGCTTCCTTGTTCTGCCTTACATTTCTGAGTCACTTGCCTATTTTGATTTGTTGTTGTGGTTTTCTGCCTCAAGGAGAGAAAATTAACACTTATTATGTACTCATCATATGCACATACTCTGTTGGAATTTCGAACAGGCATTACCTTTCTTATTCTTCTAACAATTACAGGAGTAATAATTGAGCCATAGGAAAGATAAGTAAACAATCCAGATGTGCAGACAATAAGTGGCAGTGCAGGACAAGACTAGTTCTTTCTACTGTATTTTACTGATATTCAGAGTAAGTTAACCCAGCAGCACTTAAAATATTTGAGGAAGGTGCCCGAGTCCTATTCAAATTTTCTCTATTTAGACTAAGTACTCTTGGTTTCTTCGATTGAATATGGCATAATTCCAGATGCTCATCATCCTGGTTGCCTTCCTTTGATTGCTGATGTTTTTCTGAAAATGTGATGTTTCAAGAACTGAATACAATACTCCTCATGCTGTGTGACTGACATGAGCACAAAGGTACTATAACCTCTTTTGCTCTAGAGAGTCATACAGACTTAAGCAGATGTTGCTTTTGGGGAGTTACCTTATTTTTCGCTTTTTTTGAGGTTTTGCATTTTACTAAATTCCTAAGAGTTTGTTCACAAGAACTTTAAAATCAGATGGGCCCTGATGCTTGTGCTGTTGAGTTTTTGAAGTGAGAGAGGTTATTGATTGAATTTCACCCATGGTTTCAGTCTATCAAGATTTTTAAGGCTTTGCACTGACTTTCATAATATTAACTTTCTTTTCTATTTTTATTGCCTATGAATTTTGATAAACATTTCTTGTGTGCTTCATCTAAATTTGAGGAAAATATGTAGAACATGAGAAAATGCTTTTCAGCTCACTTTAAGCATTTTCTGTGTTAACATCTATTATTATCACTGATTGTATACAGATAGCTCAGCTGAAAATAAATGGTACAAAGGTGGTCTGAATGACATTGTATGTTTGGAAAACATTCTGGCATACATTATTGTATCGTTTATGAAAAATTTAGAAGCAGCTTTTGGACTTTACCTCTATGGCATGAAAAGAGCAGTACCTTGCTAAACTTCAGTTTCTAAAAGTTTTCTTTAATTCTCTAGATTTCTTTAAATAAATCAATAATTGTATTGAAATTGCATCTATATATTCTCTCAGCACCCTGGAATATAATTTACCTAGGTGTGGGAAACTTATGCTATTTAAAATAATTGAGTTTTACTTGATTTTCATGTCAATTTTCTTTTACCCTTTTGTTGCTCCTTCTTTGGAATGTAGGCCATTTTTCTGAGTAGTCCATATTCTAATTTATGATGGATCCAGTGCCTCTCTCTTCAGAAGGCAGGAGACGGCCTAGTTATTTTTGCTCATCTTTGTGTCATCTTATAAACCTTGTAAACAACAAGACTCTCTCACCACAATTCTATCAGTTGAAGTTTAAAAGGCCTTTTAATTTATGTCTTAGGCCAGTGAAAAGCTCACCAAATTTCTTAGAGAAACTCATTCTTTCTTTATAACCACATTATTTTACCTTCTCTCTGTCTCTGTGTCTGTTTCTGCATCTCTCTTTCTCTACATACATATATATATGTATATATATACATATATATATGGAAATATATATATATTTTATGATTACTTCTAAGATGATAAGATAACTTGAAATTTCTGATATAGGAAAATTTTAAAACTACCTACAATATTACTTATCTTATATAATTTCAGAACTTGTATAAAGAGTAAGATTTAATAACATATTTTCAGTAAAACATTTAAAAATAAATGCATTAATTTTCTGGATACTGTTCATCATGAATTTTAGTTCATTTTCTACTAAAAGTCACTTTACAACCATTTATTGAACAATTATGTGATAGGTACAATCTTTTCAGGCTTATCTTCTAAATTTTACTTTGTTTTATAGATGATTACCAGCCTAAGCCACTTCAAAAATTCAGCAGGAGTTTGCTGAGTGCCTACTGTTTTTTTGTATGCTTTTCAATGCAATGGGTGTTTTGGAACATATATTTATATACTTTCATGGTGAAATGCCTTTACAATTAGAAATATTATTCTTTTCAATAAAATTAATGAGCATTTTAAGAAGTGAATATGAAATTTCAGTGTGCATTATGGGAGTTAAGTCTAGAAATTTCACATTTCTAATTAAGGTTATTAATTTAAATGTAAAATATATAATTTATCTTTTGCTTTTATTATTTCATTTCATTTTATTTTTAAAGCAGGATTTATTGAGAGGACAGAAAAGCTCCCACAGCAGGAGGGGACCCAAAGGGGTTGCCCTATCTTTTGCTTTTAAATTAGCAAAGATGAATAATCATAATACCGGGGTTAGTGACGATGCAATAAAATGACACTCAGAAAAACTGTTGGAGGGAATATAAACCTATAAAAAAATTTCTGGCAGCAAGTTTAGAACTTTAAAAACATTTATACCCATTAAATAAAAGTCAGAGATGTAGAAAAAATTAATGATATAGAAGCTCATCATGGAAGTGCAGAAGAATTTCCTGGGGAGCATGCTGAAATATGGATTCTGACTCTGAAGGAATAGATAGGCCTTAGGATTCTAGATTTCTAATAAGCAATAAGCTAATGTTTATTCTTTGAGCAGCAAAAGTTTATATTGTTCTAAATACTTTATAGAGTTTTTTGCCTAGAGAATTTATGTAGTTTTTAAATACACATTTTTGTAGAAAGCATAACAAATGCAAAGCAATAAAATAATTCCTGGGAAGAAATAAAACTTACAATTAATGGGGGCAAGTATTGCAGGGTCAGATGACCAATTTTGTGCTTTTCTTCTTTGCACCTGTTTATAGTTCCTAAAATTTTTGTGAACAACATATATTTTCCTTATAATCTAAAAAATAATCATTATAAAATATTGTGTTTGGAGGTATTCACTCTTCTGGATCTTCTACTTAAAGATTTTTTGTAACCTTTGTTATTCCTAAAATGTTCCAAGGTGCTAGGAAGCCCTTATTGTGCCATGTTTGACTTAACCATGTAGGATATTATTTCCCCTTTATTTGCTACTTGGACTTAAAGCCAACAAAATCAGACTCTGTGCCAGCAAGTGTTGAGGAGAAAAAGAGAATTCCCAAAAAGGCATTCTAAAAGCTGTATTTTACTTTTGGAAAGATACTATTTCATAAACTTAGGCAGGAGTTAGAAGTAAAGCTTACACATTTGAATGCAACATTTTGAGAAGCGATAACTATCAGCTTCTGGAAAAGATTAGTATAGTTACACTCTTTCACTGGAAGAAATAATATTTTAACCTCAAACTTGTTTTCTTCCCTACAAGAAACAAAAACAAAAATGACATTAGTTAGCATTTTGGGTTTTACTCTACTTCAGTAAATTTTACTTAAAAGAGAGTACAGTAGTTTAGAGTAAAGATAAAAAACCATGATGATAATAGAAAAGATTAAATGAGGGTGATAGAATTATCTTTAAGATTTTTGTTTGCCTTTCCAATCGATATAATGTGAAGCGAATTGTTTATTCTAAAGCTAGAAACTGTAAAGTAGAGGGTACTTTCTTAAACTTACATTTTCATATTCAGAATATAACATATTTTTCTTCATCCCACCTTCATGAAATACAAGCATCTGCATTTTGCTGAGGGAGTTAATTCATGCACTGATTGGGAACAGGGAACAATGTCTGCCGATAAGTCTTTCCCCTGCTCTTCATTTCCCTTGGATCTCAGAGTTCTGTCCCTTGTGCTTACACTCTGAGTGCATTTGGGGAATTTTTTCATTGCTCCCCACTCTCATCTCTGTCCTCAACCCCAGGCAATGACAAGCTCAGATTCTTGACTTGGTACTGGTGAAACTATTGCAAAGCCAAAGCCAGCTTCCCTAAAGGGAGAATCTCTTTACTGAGATACCCTCCGCTGATTGAACATACCCCAAAGACCCATCCTTTGATGAGTTTATTTCAGACATCTGCTACTCTTTCTGTTTCACACTCTGCCAATTTGGCATGCAATTCTGAGTCTCTGTCTCCGAGTAAAGGAAATATATTTTGCTTACTCATTTTTAAATTCATTATATGGATCTACATCTCTGGCTGACTTTTTATTTTGCCATACAAATACATATATATTTTTTGAGTTGGAATCTCACTCTGTTGCCCAGACTGGAGTGCAGTGGCCACTCTCGGCCACTGCAGCCTCGACTTGCCGGGCTCCGGCGATCCTTCCATCTCAGCGTTCCGAGTAGCCAGAATTACAGGCATGCGCTACCATGCCTGGCTGATTTTTTTATTTTATTGTAGAGATGAGGTCTCGCCAAGTTGCCCAGGTGGGTCTTGAACCCGCGGGCTCAGGCAATCCACTCACCTCAGCCTCCCAAAGCGTGGGATTACAGGCTGAGCCACTGAGTCCGGCTGCCATACAAATATTATCAGCTAATATTTATTAAAAGCTTGTTATGCTCCAGGCACTGAGAAGAATAACTTTCATAAGCTCATTTAATTTCCTTAATAATCGAATGAGTTAGATATTACTATTATCTTTATTTTATACACGAGGTCATTGAAGCTTAAATAAATAATTTGTCCAAGGTCTCACATTTCATAAAGGAAAATGCCAATATCTGAATTCAGTTCTCTTTGAGAGACGACTCTGTGTTCTTAAATATTAAACTATTTACATCTTGACTTGCAGAGAAGGAACACAATAGTTATTGGTAACTCATCTCATTTCAAGCACTATGACAAGTTCTTACACATAAGCCACTTTTTAAAATCAAGAGATTTAAAAAAAATTATTACTTTATTTTAAAGATGTGGGGTACAATTCAGGAGTAGGTAATAAGTCGTCAATGTCAGGTTAAGTCTGTGCCACCCATTGGTTTTCACTTAGCCTGGTTTAAAATCAGGTACCCTAGCAGCCAACAGACACATGAAGAAATGTTCAACCTCACTAATCATCAGGGAGATGCAAATCAAAACCACTCTGAGATACCACCTAACTCCAGTCAGAATGGCAATTATCAATAACTCAAAAAATAACAGTTGCTGGAGAGGGGGTGGCGAAAGGGGAACACTTCTACACTGTTGATGGGAGTGTAAACCAGTGCAACCTCTGTGGAAAACAGTTTGGCGATTCCTAAAAACCCTAAAAACCAACCTCCTGTATGACCCCATGATCCCCCTACTGGGAATATACCCTGAAGAACTCAAATCACTCTATAAAAAAGATACCTGCACTCGTATGTTTATCGCAGCATTGTTCACAATAGCAAGAACCTGGAAGCAACCATGCTGTCTATCAAAAGAGGACTGGATTAAAAAAATGTGGTACATATGCACAATGGAATAGTACGCATCCATAAAAAGAACGAAATCATGAATTTCGCAGCAACCTGGATGGAACTAGAGTCTATGATACTGAGTGACCTCTCCCAGAAACAAAAAACTAAGTATCACATGTTCTCACTCATATAGTAGACCTTGATCATCCAACGTATTACCACAAGAAAATGACTGACAGTGGTGGGAAACTATGGGGGGAGGGAGGGATAGGGGAAGGGATTAATGGCAGTAAATACCTGTCTGGGGATGGGGGCACACTTCTTATCAACAAGAGCGCCTGAACGAGGCATATTTGTGTACCTAACCCTTAACCGTACCCCACAATATCTCAATAAAAAATATTGAATAATGAATAAATAAATAAATAAATAACTTTCCCAACAAAAAATTAAAAGCTAAATTTTATTTGATAACTTTAGGTTGTGTTTTCCTTCTGTCTAAAATCAGAAAATGGGCTGCCAAAAAAGTACTTCAGGTAAGATTTTTTTGAAGTCCTTACTTTCTTAGCCACTCCTAAAACTTTCTGTATATTTAATAGTTGTTGTAAACTCATTAGTTGTTGATTCCAATATTATTTAGTAACAGTAGCATACGAACCACCTACTCTCTTCTTAAAATTTGTTGCATTGCAGTAAAATTAGGAATCGCTTGAACAATCTTTGCAAGTGGATAAAATGGGCCTGAAAACATGTCCCTTGGCAGAAGGTATGGAAGTAGCCATTACTGATTTAAATGGTACCAGTGTCAACAACAAAAAAAGAGTGATGGATGCATTCCTTATTTTTCTTTGTTTTTATTTTTGTTTTTTGAATCAGGGTTTTACTCTGTTGCCCAGGCAACAGAGTGGAGGGTCATGATGATGAAAAACTGCAGCCTGGACATCCTGGGGCTCAGGCAAGACTTCTGCCTCAGCTTTCTGAGTAGCTGAGACTGTAGGCACGCACCACCACACCCAGCCAGTTTTATTTATTTTTGTAGAGACAAAGTCTCTCTATGTTACCTAGGCTGGTCTTAGATTTCGGCTCAAGTAATACTCTTTTCATGGTCTCCCAAAGTGCTGGGGAAAGAGGCATGAGTCACTATTCTTGGTCAGTATTAGTTTTTACATAGGCAGGGAAAGAGTGAACCTGTTCTATTGTAAACAATTCTACTGTCAGATATACTTCACCAAAATTAGTGCTTATGTGTTCCAGAAAATATGTAAAAGAAATATTACAGGAAAAACTGTTCACAGACAGTAGAATGGTTGGATAGCCTGTTATATAATCAATGAAAATATTATACAACAATAAACATAAGTGAATGAAACAATTGTATGCAGTGATATTGATATTTTTTATAGCACAATTTTTAAAAAGATGGCAGATACACAAAATATGTATTTTATTATTCTGGTTATATAAAATTTATTTGGGAGAAAGGAAAGAGACATATCAGGGAAGGGAGGTTCTGGCATGCTGACAATATTCTAGTCATTGATTTCCATGGCAGTTATATACTTAAATATTTAGCCATAATTTGTTCAGAAATATATTTATGACTTTATGTACTCTTCAAAATATTGATACTTCACAATTGAAATATTATTAACAACAAAAAAATAATATGGAAAGTAAATAATTTTAAGTTAGTATTTAAGGCAGGAAGAAAATATGTTTAAGGATTATTAGGTTCAAATATGATAGAGAAACCAAAAATGATCTGAGAGTGTTTTTCATTACTGGGTAGTTTTGTCTTGCTAGGCTCTGTGCAGTCTATTGCTCTGCACATAAGCTAATCAAAATATAATGCATGCTACAACTATCAGGTTGCCAAATGTAGAGCCCTTGTAAGATACATGGCTGGCATATGTAATTAAATTAGTGATTTGCATAAAATTAGTGAGAAAAAATAAAGGACTATAGCATGAAGGAAAAGAAAACTAATTAGAAGAGAAAATGTCTATTTGTTAAAATTAAAAATAAAATTGAGTCAAAACTAATTAATGAAGTTTATCTTCAAAATGAAGAGAGTGCTTACAATGTCCTTAAGTTATAATATTTAAATAATTATATAAAGTTTCTAAGGTCCTAGTTATATTCAAATACTATGCTACATTTTTTGCAATATAGGTTATGAATACTACGAATCTTATATGGATACAATGTATACATATCTGAACAGAGGGAAAAAATATTGTAAGTTCATATAATCACTAGCTTTTATAATTATTTGTTATGAGAATAACTGTTTTTATATATCATAGTGTTCATATTTGTTTTCTATTGTATGAGACAATTTACCAAAATAATTCTAGAATTACCCTGAATAATGTGGCCATGTAAATAATTTGCCTCCTTCTTATTACTCATGCATTATCAAACTTATCAGTTACATAATTACAATTTCTATGAAATAGTTTAGTGCCTTCCAACAGAAAAGGAATGGTTAGGAAAGAAGCCAAAGAGGTGTTTATCAAGATAGCTAATGTAAAATGAAGAATTTAGGCAATCCCTTGCCTAAGTCAAATATTAGAACTGGTTTTGCTTCAATTGCCAAGATAATCAAAATCAAGAAGGGGTTTATGGAGTTATGCCTAAATTTTCCAATTTGTTCCATCTTTAAGTGGGTTTGGCTGTACGAATGTAACTTCTAAATGTTGCAGTGTTGTTATTTATAGTGAAAGCAGTGAAACTTACTATTCTCACCATTCAAATATTAGAGTAATTCTGGATTAAATAAAAAATAAAGGCTTTCAAACATTGTTTTGAATTACTCAAGTTATCTTCTGTTCTTTGCCTCTTCTACATGTTCTTTCTTTGTTCTTGTTTCTTTTCTTTTTTGTTTCTAACATACACATGCACACACAATCAAACTCATTCAAGAAATTTATGACATTAAAACATGCTATCTCAAACTTTGCTAGTATATATTGCATGATGAAAAAGTGTATGTTTAATAATGAATTAGAAATCAGAAAATTTTAGAGTCAAGTGTTTGTTGGAGTTAAGTAAAGGAGGACAAGCAACTTTCAGACAATGGACATCATAGTATGTTCAAGCATAACTTTATATCATGGAAAGAATATAGTGAAGATGAAATACAAAGATAAAATGTCAAGAGACTGTCATAGAGAAAGGTATATTTTGGCAAATGAACTGTGTGAACTTTTTAGTCTGTCCGATAGATTATCAGCAAAGTTATTTATGTGAGATATAACCAAAGCTTTGAGAGGATCACATAGGCAGCAAAAAGAATAGATTTAGATAGAGAGAAAGGAGTGGCAAGCTAAAAATAAAGCAATAGCAATGGGTATAGGCGAAGAATGCAGATTTTTGGAATAATTTTGAAGAATAATATACAGAAATTGGAACATGTTGATTGTAGGAGATTATACAGGGAAAGCGTATACAAACAAGAAGAGAAGAAGCAGAGCAAGACCGAAATTCTTGGAATTGGAAAATTATAAGGGCAACAAAGGTGGAAATAATCTGAAGTAACAGAGAAAAAAATATATTATTAGTAAAGTCTTTGTCCTTTGACTGTCTCTTCAAAAATCAGACATATTTAAAGTATATTGTTCACTAATTGATCTTCAATTTTTTTTGCTTGCTTTAACTCAAACATAACTGCCAAATGAATGGATCAAACATTAAAATGTTAAATAAAACTGTAAAAGGTCAAATCACTACTAGTTTTGAATATATAAAACAGATAAGAGAATATATATATTTTTAAGTTTTCAAGCAAAGTTTATTAGCGAAAGAAGAGAAAAAGACTACTTAGAAGGCTGAGGAGGAAGGATCACCAGAGCACGGCAGGTGGCATGCTCATGGCCATCACAATCACCCCAACCTCGACCTGCTGGGCTCCGGCGATCCTCTCTCCTCAGCCTTCCAAGTAGTTAAAACTATAGGTGAAAAAAAAAAAAAGAAAAGAAAAGGAAGCTTCATGGCAGAAAGACCTGCCATGGGCAAGTTTTTCCAAGAAAATTCTGCCAAAGAATATTTTTTAAAGTATTAATTGTAACACATTTTCATGATTAGATTCTAATTCTGATTTTTCATATTTTCAAAATTGATATATCATAGTTGTACATATCTTAGGAGTACATATGATATTTTGACACATGTTTAAAATGCGTAATGCTCAAATCAGGGTAATTGGCATATTCATCACCTCAAACAATTATATTTTCTTTGTGTTCAGAATATTGCAATTTTTCTCTTCTACCTATTTTGAACTATACAATAAATTATTCTTAACTATAATTTCCCCACTATACCATTGAATATTGGAACTTATATCTTTTATGTAATGAATTATTGATTAATTTGTGTTTTGAAAAATGTGGCTAACATGCAGATGCAGATATTCCTTTCCTATGTACTTACTGGAAAATTCTAACATATACATCTTTTTCTATGTTTAGCAATCATGTAATGACATAATTTTAAGTTATTATTATTATTATTTTCTGTGGGGAAGGCAGTTTTCTGTGAGGGGCTGGAATCCCACAATAATTATTTTTTAATAAGGCATCACATATAATAATTTGAACACTAGATAGCCTAATAATAATAATATCACATGGAATATAACCAAAAATGCCTTCAATACTTTTCAAAGTCTTATGGTTGTAATTCATTTTTAAAAGAAAAAATGGTGACTCAATATATTTTAAATGGAAAACTAACAAGTATTTACTTTTCATATCTATTGGAAATGATTTTTATTAATTAACTTTTAAAAATTTATAATTGCAATAATTTTACACATTTTGGGAGTATAACGTAAAGTTCAATGCATATATACATTGTATACTGATCAAATCAGACTTCTTACAACATCCATAAATTTAAACATTTATTATTTTGTGGTGATGATGCAGTTTTTTGTCCCACGAGCTAAGCTCCCAACGGATGTTACAGTTTCTGGAGCTTCACTGCTCCCTCGTACAATGGCAGGGGAAGTGATAGCATCCAGGTAGGTGATTGCGGTGGCACCGGAGAACTCTGGGATGCCAACAGCTGCAGAGTCCCCAAAGAGTGTTACAGCTCTCTTAGTTTGGAGGTCAGTGAGCTGAGCCTCAGGAAGTGTTTACAAATCTGTCAGTTCAACATGCTGTTGAACCAGCCCCAGCTCTGTCAATTCAGTGGAGTGGGCCTGCAAGCGAGGCCCTGGAGAAGTGTTGAGCTCTCTACAGCTTGACAGGGGTACAGCTTGTCCAAATCTGTATGCGGCTCTTCTAGTTCAGCACTTCTGGATTCTTGTCACCCACCTAGGAAGTAGGAAGTTATTAGAAGATAGGAAAGCCTCTGGCAGGCCCAGAAAGAGGTTTGCTGGCCAGAGGCCAAAAGCAAGAGTTTACATAGTCTTAGGAATGTGCTAATTGGGTGAGAGTAGCACCAATTAGAGAGAGATACCATGGTGTGCAATTGCAATCCCCCAATCGGGAAGTTGAAAAGCACCAATCAAGGAGGTTGGAAAGGGCAGTCCAAGGACCTGGAAATAGGTGTTCTCATTCCAGTGGGTGGGACTTGCTGTGGAAGCTTTTACCGGGGAAGCCCTAATCTATTTCCTTATCTAATGTCTTCCTTTCTCCTCTCTTCAATTATAACATTCAAAATCTTCTCTTTTAGCTATCTTAAAATATATACCACAATGTTACTAGCAGTTGTCACACTACTGTTTAATAGAACACCAGATCTCATTGGAGTTTTTTTGGTAGGAAACCTAGCCACATTTATTTATTTTTTCACTGATTACATTTTACAAACACATTTTCACCGTATTTTTCCATAAATGTATATATTTTTGCAAAACTAATAAATTATTCTTAGAGGAGGAGAGATGGCTGACTGGAGACATCACACAACGGTCACTCTCAGCAATGAAACCTAAATGGAGGAGCAGGCATAGGACTCTGAGGGTTGACCCAAAAACTCAAGCTTAGGTTTATTGGGTAGTCACCTGGGGACATGAAGTACAGACAGCTTCAAACCTAGCCACCCTCAGAAGTGGTCCTAACTTGAGAATGGGAGAGTGCTCTTGGAGAAGCAAGAATTGAGTGAAAATGGCAGCATTATTTTTACCCACCTAATGCAGGCTTCTGCAGTTCCACCAAAGAAAGAAACAGTCTAGGCCCTCTTCCTACACATTTCTTACAACGGCGAAGAAGGGAACTTCTCAAAATTGGGACAAGGCACAGCTGGGATTAATGTGCTCCTGGGGAACTCCAGTTCCTTGTGAGCCCCAGTTCTGGCAGCCACCAACCTCCCTGCAGAGGGACTCTGTGGGAAACACCCTGTGGAAATGGTCTGCACTGTGTGAGCACTCCCACCTCCCTCTTTCTCCAACCCCGAGCTGGGGGATTTTATCCACTTCAGGAATGTTTCCCAACAGCTTACATTTCTGCCCCAGATCGGGGTTGCAGATATAGCTTGCCCTCAGCATGTTGCCATCATTGCAAAATCTCCTCCAAAGGAGCATAGCAGGAACTAGGAGGCAGTGCACCTCTGTTCAGCAGCAGTGGCGGCCCACTCACTGGCAAATTGGGAAAAAAATACCAATGTGCCACTAATGAGATAGCTGCTTCCCTTCCAAACCTGTGTGAAACGGTGGTCTGCCTAGAGTAGAAGAGATGCTTTATGCCCCCAAGAGTTCCTATATCACAATAGAGTTGTGGGCCCTCTTTTGTCCTACCTGCCAATTCTGTTGAGTAGATGTGTGGACTGAGCATAAAGCTGCAAAGCTCCTGATCTGCCAGAGCCTCTGGAACTTGTTCTACAGGGAGGGGAAAGCCTCTGAACTGGAGGAAAATACTTTCCACACACCTTACAGATTGCACCAACAAAGCCGTGCCAGAGGGATTAACCCATGTTTACCACCCTTTCTGCCATCTCTCTCCTGCTCCCAGGTAGACCAGAAGAGGGAAGTCAGATTAAAAAAAAAGAAAAGAAAAGAAAAGAAACTGCCACCCCAATAGTAGTAAATTTATCTAATAAAAATAACAAAATTTAAAAATACAAAGAAAAGAATCTTCTCTCACCGATGAGGGACAATGAGGGACAACCAGTGATAAAAAAAAAAAACACCAACAGTCCCCAAAGCCTTGCTGAAACACACACAAAGAAACTTCCCAATCTCAAGCGATGGACCATCCAAAACAATCTGTCGCTGATGACAGATATAGAATTCAGACTATGGATGGCAAAACAATACACCAAGGTCCATGAGAAAGTGGATACTCAAATCAACAAGACCATGAAAACAGTGCAGGAAGCGAAAGTTGAAGTGCCCATTCCAAGAAAGAACCAAACTGAACTTCTGGAAATGAAGAATTATCTCTCTGAATTTTAAAACACAATAGGAAACCTTACCAGCAGACTCAACAAGAGAGATGAGAAATTCTCAGAACTTGAAAATCAACTTATTAAATTAACTCAGTCAGAAAAAATAAAGGCAAATAATTAAGAAAAATGAACAAAGGCATCACATGTTCTGGAATTATGTAAAGAGATCAAATCTGTGGTTGATTGCCATCCCTGAAAGAGAAGGGAAAACTGACCCTGTAACAAGCCTTCCAAGATATCATTCAAGAAAATGTCCCCTGTCTTGCTGCTGGAGAGGTAGATATGCAGATGCAAGGGATTCAGGGAACTCCTTTGAGGTATTATTTGAGAAAACCAACTCTAAGGCACATAATAATCTGACTCATCAAGATCAGCATGAAAAAAAAAAAAAATTCTAAAGGCAGCTAAAGAGAAGGGTCAGACCACATACCAAAGAAGACTCAGCTGAATTAATTGTAGCAAACTTCTCAGCAGAAATCTTACTAGCCAGAAGGGACAGGAGTCCCATCTTTAGCATTCTTGAAGAAAATCCAGCCAATAATTTTCTATCCTCCAAGTTAAGCTTCATTAATGGAGGATAATTAAAATCCTTCTCAGGCATCCAATCCCTAAGAGAATATGCCTTCTCCAGACCAGCAATTCAGGTGATGTTTAAGAAAGTTCTAAGCACAGACATGAGAAAAAAAAAAGTTCCACTAATTAAAAAAAGCATGCATAAGCCATAAAGAAGAATGAAATCATGAATTTCGCAGCAACCTGGATGGAACTAGAGTCCGTAATATTGAGTGACCTCTCACAAAAACAAAAAACTAAGTATCACATGTTCTCACTCATATAGTAGACCTTGATCATCCAACGTATTACCACAAGAAAATGACTGATAGTGGTGGGAAACTGGGGGGAGGGGGAAGGTGCGGGGGATGGGATTAATGGTGGTGGGTATCTGTCTGGGAATGGGGAGACACCTCTTATCAACAAGGGTACCTGAATGAAACATTTTTGTATGCCTAACCCCTAACTGTACCCCACAATAACATAATTAAAAAAATAATAATAAAAAAATAAAAAATAAAAAGGAGCTTGATAAAAAAAAAAAAAAGAAAGAATGGACTAAAAAATCATCACTATTTGGTAGCCACTATAGCAATAATTAGTCCAGGCAACAATCAATGGATGCTAAAGCTTTTAGGTGTAAGTTTGATGAGGAAAAGGGTGTTTCCATAGTCTCAAAGAATCCCCCCACAAAATATTTGCTATAGATTGAACGTTTATTTCCTCTCAAAATTCAAATGTTGAAATCCTAACTGTCAATGTGAGGATATTTGGAAGTGAAGGTTTTGGAAAGTGATTTGGTAAGGAGGACAGAGCCTCCATGAATAAGATTAGTACCCCAAGCTGGGCTCGGTGGCTCAGCCTGTAATCCCTCGCTTGGGGAGGCTGAGGTGAGTGGATTGTCTGAGCCCGCAGGTTCGAGACCCGCCTGGGCAGGCGAGACCTCATCTCTACAATAAATGAAAAAATTAGCCGGGCGTGGTAGCGCGCGCCTGTAGTTCCAGCTACTTGGAAGGCTGAGGCGGAAGGATCGCCGGAGCCCATTAGGTCAAGGCTGCGGTGGCTGGGAGCGGCCACTGCACTCCAGTCTGGGCGACAGAGTGAGACTCCAACTCAAAAAAAAAAAAAAAAAAAAAAGATTAGTACTCTTATAAAAGAGACCCAGAGAGCTCATGTACCCTTATATCTTGTGAAGACACAGTTTGAAGACAGCTCTCCATGAGCCAGTAAGGGGCCCTCCCCAGATACTGAATCTGCTGGTGCCTTGATTTTGGACATTCCAGCGTCCAGAACTGTGAGAAGTACATTTCTGTTGTTTATAAGCCACCTAGTTTATGGTACTTTGTAAAGGTAGCCTGGATGGAATAAGACAGTATTAGTTGCTTACTAATTAATAGTTAGCAGATCAACCTGGCAGCCACTATCTTAAATCACCAGGATTACTACAAGTGTGCTTTGCAAATTCAAATTCCCTTCTGATTGTTCATTACTTGGGCAAATTTAACTTCTCAAAATTATGAGATAATTACAAATTAAAAAATAAGTAGGCCGGGCTCAGTGGCTCAGCCTGTAATCCCAGCACTTTGGGAGGCCAAGGTGAGTGAATTGCCTGAGCTCGCGGGTTTGAGCTCAACTTGGGCAACTTGGCGAGACCTCATGTCTACAATAAATGAAAAATTAGCCAGGTGTGGTAGCGCACACCTGTAGTTCCAGCTACTTGGAAGGCTGAGGCAGGAGGATCGCCGGAGCCCAGCAGGTCGAGGCTGCGGTGGCCGGGAGCGGCCACTGCACTGCAGTCTGGGAGACAGAGTGAGACTCCAACTCAAAAAAAAAAAATAAGTAATTGGCAGGCCGAGGTGAGAGAATTGCCTGAGCCCATGGGTTCAAGACCAGCCTGGGCTATGTGGTAAGACCTCATTTCTACAAAAAAAAAAAAAAAATTAACCGGGGGTGGTGGCGTGTGCCTGTAGTTCCAGCTACTTGAAAGCCTGAGGTGGAAGGATCGCCTGAGCCCAGCAGGTGGAGGCTGTGGTGGCCAGGAACATGCTACTGTACTCCAGCCTGGGCGACAGAGTGAGCCTCTAACTCAAAAAAAGTGATTATTCTTATTTTTATAGCCATATTATTAAATGTATAACTAGAATAACAAATTGTGTAAGTTGGACTTGAAAGCTTAAAAGGAAAACAGCCGGGCCTGATGGCTCATGCCTGTAATCCCAGCACTTTGGGAAGCTGAGGTGAGAGGATTGCCTGAGCACATGGGTTTGAGACCAGCCTGGGCAACTTGGTGAAACCTCATCTCTACAATAAATCAAAAAATTAGCCAGGCCTGGTGGCTCACACCTGTCATTTCAGCTTCTTGGAAGGCTGAGGCGGAAGGATCGCTTGAACCCAG
>CAUYQG010043854.1:0-98057 GCA_963574415.1 Tarsius wallacei | reverse complement strand
AATGTGGTGCATATACACGATGGAATACTATGCAGCCATAAAAAAGAACAAAATCATGAATTTCACAGCAACCTGGATGGAACTAGAGTTTATAATACTGAGTGATCTCTCACAGAAACAAAGATCTGAGTATCACATGTTCTCACTCATAAGTGGACCTTGAACATCTGTCATAATACTATAAGAAAAGGATTGACAGTGGTGGGAAACGATGGGGGGGGCAGGGAGGGGAAGGGAGGTGGGATTAATGATAGTCAATATCTGTCTGGGGATGGGGGGACACCCCTTATCAACAAGGGTGCCTGAATGATGCATATTTGTATATCTAACCCTATACCCCACAATTTTAAAATAAAAAAATATGTTTAATACAAAAAAAAGAAACAAAATTAAAAATAGAGGTCTGCTTTCATGCTTGGTCACCTGGAAATTTTAGTGTTTCAGTTTCTACTTGTGTAAGTTCAGATGCTCAGTGGGCCAATTGGTTAATCAAAATGAAGGTTGATAGAACAGACACCATTTAGAAATATTCTATTATCTTACTCCAAGTGTGGGCCATGGACCAGCAATATTTACACCATCTAGGAAGTCATTAGAAATGCAGAACCTCAGCCCTCACACCAGACCTATGGAAACGTTGCCCAGATGATTGCTATGCACATTAAACTTTGAGAAGTGGTAGTCTGTAAGAAACAAAGTTTTTTTTCTTTCTAAAACTCTTCTTCAATTCCCCTGTTTTCCTTCTGTTGCCATGGAAGATAAGCTTGCCACCAAAAAAAAAGAAAGAAAGAAAGAAAAAAAAGTTATCAAGAATCTAGACACATTCTTCACTTGTATTCAAACATCCGTTTCCACACTGCAGTGGAAGTGTTGTGACATGTTCTATTGGAAAGCCTCTACCTACATGCCATCATATGGAGCCACAGGCTATTTTTAGGTTTTCTGGACAGGCCAAAGATTCTGCTGTTCAAATGACTCCAAAGAACGTGAGATTGATTTGTCTCAGATTTTCTTGAAACCCTTGCTCTTTCACAAATGTCTTGGGTGTTTACTGTTTGGTTCAGCCATGTTTTACTAACGAAAGAAGCCTGTGTATTTACTATGTTCTACTTAGTCGGTTGTTTTTTTTCTGCCTTTTCATTTTCAAAGACATTCCGTGTTTCTTGGTACTGTTTTATCAGAAAAATAGAACCAGAAATTGATTCAGTATTTGTAACATTTAATCAAATGGTTACCTCTATTTCAAACTTTTCTTGGAGTTTGAAGTGATAAGGGACATTGGACTTAGACCTGGAAATGGGTGTGGTAAAAGTTTAAGCGAAAGTTTCCTCCTTCTTGTTAGAGGAGTTTGAAAGCTGCCATCAACAAGGATACCTGCATAATGAATATTTGTATACTTAACCCTGAATTGTACCTCACATCTTTAAAATAAAAACATATATATAAAATAAAAAAGAAAGCTGCCAGCAAGTGTTTAACAAATAAGTAGGCACCCGAGATAGTCCATCGAGATGGAAAAAGTGAGTATAAAAATCAAACAGCAACACATGGTCCTCCAAAGAAAAAAAATGACCATGGAAGGAAATTAGTTAAGTCTAATAGGATTAGCTGAAGTGGTTTCCAAATGTGCATTTTTAGCCCTTGCTTTGTAACCTGTTGAATGCCAGATAACACTCTGATGAAATTTGGAAAGAAAGAGATGTGAGTTTAGGTTTAACACTTTTCTAATCTTCACTTTATTGTTATATTTTATAGTAATTTGAAGATATAGTTTTTAAAGATTCTTGCTACTGCAATTAAATTCTCCCCAGTATGATGATCAAGAAGGGCTTATAGGATGGCGAAAGACATTTACATACACAGTTAGCAACCTTTTGTTACAAACCCAATAAGTGTCAGGCATTAGAGGTATAAATAAGATAATAGCTCAGCATAAGAGCAAAAAATATGTAAATCAGAAAACAGTAAAAATAAATCAGAAAACAAAATACCCTTAAATCATAGTTCATTTCTCCCAGTAGGAGAAGGCTCATTTTTCATATTTTTCTTTATTATTACGAAGGCAGGACTTCAAAAAGAAATACAAACAAAAGGTCAATTGCAGGGCAAATCACAGCAATTCAATTCTTGCACATCCAGATGGGTGTCACCACCGTTTACCCTCCTAAATTGGGAATTTTTACATCCTTTCACAAAAACATGATCCATAATTATTTTGTTCCCGTTCACTTTTTTAAACTGGTAGAAAACATGCTGTGGATGTGATAGTCAGATACTTACTCTGTATATAATTAAATGATTAACATTTTGTGACTGCATTTTGCATTTGGGGTTGTTACTTTGAGCCCACATTGTGACACTTTGAATGTATCACCTCATGCAGTCTTTGGGGCAATTCTCTGAGCTAAAGACTCTTATTCTCATTTCAGAAATATTGAGATGAAGGTTTAAGGTATAATTTTCTCAAAATCTCAGCTAGAAATGAAGGGGAGAATAGGCGTGTCTTCCTGACTCCCATAATTAAGCTATAAAGGTTGCCTTGCACACTGTCTATTTTATAATCTGAGAGTCAGAGTTGATTGGCCATTTTGAAAGCCCAAATTTGTTTTTAAAAAATGTCTGTTAGCTTTATTGGAGAGAATTAGCTCCTACTGTGAAAAACATTGAAGGAAAGAAACCATATAGCTACTTGAACTTTTGTATTTTAGATTTAAGAGTTATTGGAATTAATAGAGTTGTATTTCTTTTTTTTTTTCTTTTATTTTTTCTTTCTTTCTTTTTTTTTTTTTTTTTTGATTTGGAGTTTCACTCTGTCACCCAGACTGGAGTGCAGTGGCACACTCATGGTCACCCCAGCGTCGACCTGCTGGGCTCTGGCGATCCTTCCACCTCAGCCTTTCAAGTAGCCAGAACCACAGGAGTGTGCTACCACGCCTGGGTAATTTTTGATTTATTGTAGAGATGAGGTCTCACCAAGCTGCTTAGGCTGGTCTTGAACCCGCAGGCTCAGGCAATCCACTGGCCTCGGCCTTCCAAAGTGCTAGGATTACAGGCTGAGTCACCAAGTCCGGCCCTATTATTATTTTTTTTAAAGCTGAATTGTTCACAATGTTTTTATGTTCTTGCTTTCCTCGGACTCTGGACACTTCACAGTTTGCCTATTAGGTAATTGGACACTTGGTGGTCAGAGACAGATGAATTATGCTCACAGCCAAAAAACAAATCAACATACGCATGGTTCCCCAGTGCAAGTCTAAAGTAGCAGGGTCTATTTCAGGAAGTCTGCTTCTCTACACATTGGTGGTGATTCTGAATTTTTAGGACCTTTAGTTAGTGCTGGTTGCATAAATTATGTCTGTTAGAGATATCTTTTTTAACAAAGGTATTGTTAATGACATGCTTAAGTATTATTTCCATACCCCTAATTATTTCCATACCCCATAGCTGCACTGATATTAGTGATTAGTGCCAGATAAATGTTGAATACACTCAGGGAATGCACTAAATCAAAGCTGTATGACCTAACTTCAATGCCAATGACTGAAGTGATGCAAATGTTTACCTACATATGCGTGGTCCCATGATTGTTGTCTTTCACTCTTTTTTCAGCAAATGCTTGATGTGTCATGGGATAGAGAATGCATCTTATTGGTATCTAATAACTTAAGGGTTACTGGAAACTGACCACCACATTGCTATTTCATTCTCTTCACAGCTCTCAGCCACAGGAAATCATAATTCTCTTAATAGACTTATAAAATACAGACACCATTTACTTTCATAAAACTGCAGGGATGTAGTTCTAGTTGGCTTTGGTGTAAGAAAACTCATAATCATTGATAATTTATTTCAAGGATTCATGAAAGTTCAATGTATTTACAGTCTTCTAAGTATAGTAAAGAAAAATTAATATCTGTCAGTGAGAAAAATATTTATATGGATAGCATTTATTAAAATATATTGCATAGAAATCTATTTTTTCCTTTTGCATGGTTAGACCTCTACAAAAAAATTGTTGAAAAAGAATAGTTTTTCAGAATCAAATTCAAACGTGAGGTATATAAGGTATAAACATATTATTTAAGGTTTTAAATAGCTCTCTTAGGAATCTACTAGTATGTCATTTCACAGGAACTCTGCCATCTCATCTCTGTCCTTCCAAGTATTTTATTGTCTTCTGTGTTCCTGACCCTAATCTCACAAGTGGGTTGCTATTTACCACTTCAGTTTAGTGCTTATATTCACAAGGTCATGTGTTTCACCTCAAGACTTCATCTTTAACCTTCTTCCAATCTACTTCAAGCCTGCCTACGTTGTTGACTTCAAATTAAAGTTTTATATCAAGGCTTATCTCTTTCAGGAACAATTTCTGATCCCTGGTTTCCCTGGGAAAGGTCTGGGATTGTGATATAAATTAGGGATGATCATCATTTAAAACTATAAGGATGCTTGTGTTCATCAAGATGAATGGATTCAAGAAAGAATGGAATGAGAGGAATTGAAGACAATTGAGTAGAGCTCCTGGAAAGTTTTGCTGTAAAGCAGAGCACAGAAAAAGGGTAATATCTTCTGTTTTGTTTCCATATGCTACCACAACCAGAAAGGGAAACAAAATATGGTTACTGAACAGGCAATAGCCATATTGGTCTCAGATGAACAAATCTATTACCACCAGTGCTATTTCTGTAACCATAGATGCCTAACCTGCCAATTACATTGCTAATGGTAGAGTATGATAGTCTGAGAGGCTCCTGGCCAGTGCCCCTGAGGACATTTTATCAATACCTAGAAACTCAGCATTGGCAAAAGAGCCTGAGTTTATGAAATTGAAGATTATTCCCAATGCAGAGGTCCACAACAGTATCCCTTGGTATCCCAGTATCCCAGTATCCCATCTAGCAGCTCAGTCTCTGCTTGCAGGCAGCTAGAGATAGCAGCTAACTCTCATAGGAACAACCAGATCCAGTATTTTAAAACAGCCCAAAGCATATTAAAGTTGTAATTTCAGTTGGTATATCATCTCCTATCCTAAAATGCTTCTAGTTCGATTCTTTGCAGACATACAGAATTAAACTGAGGCTCCCTTCCACAATATATAAAGATAGGCACCAAATTCTCACCTCATCTTTTATTTTGCAAGCTAAATATGTCCCTTGCCCCTATATCTGTTCCTCAGTTGGCAAGAATCTCAGATCCTCCATCATCTTGTCACCTTCTCCTGATGTTTACATTTCCTAGCGAATTTCTTTGCAGTCAGATTTGGACCTCATTTCCACAAACCACAAGAGACAAAAAGCAGATCTCAAACAAAAGCTGAGTATACTAACTCCAAGGAGATTCTGAGCTGTTTTGTTGAAAGAAAGTCTCATTGCTGACTTTATGTTCTTTGTAATCTCTAAAAGCAAAAAGGTAAGTGTTAAATTGAAAGGTAGAATTACATAGAGCGTAAGGTGAAAAGAAACCAGTTTTGACCACCACCCCTGTTCAAGACCATTTTGGTGGCGCTGGCTGTTCTCTGCCCTTTAGTGACAATCTAGCCTGACTCTATGACATTTCTAATTACTCTCAGATAAGAAAAGCCTTTAAGTGACTTTTAGTTAACCAAATGTTCTTATTTAATAATTAAAATGTTCAGTCCAAGATATTAATCAAAAAACCTAAAGTTTATTAAAAGTTAAATCATTACGACTCTCTTCCCTCAGCCATTCTTCAAGCCTAAAATAAATGATCATGGAGGAGGATCATGGTCCTCTGAATCTCTGTTTATTACTTTGGATTTCTTCTCTTCCCCCAGTCCCAGCTCTGCTGCTCTGGTTTCTGACGCTTCCAGAGTTGGAGCAGAGAAGCAGAAAAGGGATAACAGGTACAGGGTATGAATGGCTTCACGTGATCTGCACTAATGCAACTTAACCTTTAAGGAGTCTTTTGATCATGGAAGATGTTTACTGACTCACTGTTCAATTCTTTCTTCCTGAGCCCTTTGCCATTATGAAGACTTTTCAATTGCAGATCCCTTAAGGGAAGCCAATGTTTCTGTTGGCTGCAACTAAGAATGATTCTACGTCTTCTTCATCCCATAGACAGCTCCAATCTCTTTTTCCTGTGCCTATCTATTCCTTCTAGGAGGTCTTCTTTGGAAAAGTTTCCCCCACAAAGCCCTCAGAAAACACACATCCTTTCCATCAGCAGAATTCAAAAGCATAGGCCATCCTCTCCTTTCTCCCTGATCTTAGCCATGTTGTCTCATCTTCTCTTCTTCGGGAATGGGTCCTGAACCCTCTGTGCCAAGATGAATGCAGGGAGCCTAGGTCAGTCACTCTCTAAAGATTTATTCAGGGGGCCTGAGGTGACAGACTCACTCCTCACTCTTTCACAAGTACTCATATCTCCTTTCAAAAAATGTTATCTTCATTTTTCAGTTCCTCTCTTTGCCTGTCTAGCCTCTTATAGAAAGGAGGTAGGTCATCATCCAAGGATGGCCAAAGCAATTCTCAGGCACTCCTTCTGCAAGTTTTGCTTGGTTGGGCTGGGATTCTGTAATAGAATGGAAATAATTGGGGCCTAATATGGAAAAGGGATAGAGAGTCTCAATATATCTTCCTGCTACAGTTACAAACTAAAATAACTGGCAACGAATCCATAAAACATTATTTTTATTTTTGAATATATTTGAACAAGTGTCTAAGTGAAATTAAAAACAAAAATCTCCAAATCATAGAACTTAGTGATACATAGAAGTGATTTATAGGACCTGAGATCAGTCACGAAAAATTTCCTCCTGAAATGATCACATAAGTGCCTCAAGAAGTCAAATGATCAGAACATGACTTAAATCTTGCAAAGCAGTGATACTGGGGTGTTGCTTTTCAGAAAAGTGAAAAACAGCAAAGTGTGTGAAGTGATTAGCTAAAAATCTCCCTCAAATACAATGAAAAAAATGTCTTTGCCCGAATTGAAGAAATCAATAAATCTTTACATTTGTTCATTACATTCCTAATTTTTTAAAAAAAGTAACTAAGGATTCACAAATTCTGGTTTCCAAACCAAACTCAGATCAAGAGAGAGCTATTTTGTTGAAAATAGGACTGAGAATTTCAAAGCAAAATAGAATTTAAATGGCAAAGTATACTCAGTGTGGGAGGGTCTGCCAAGTCTCACTTAACATCTTCATTAATGATCTAGGCCAGAGAAACAAACAACAAGTTAATTAAACCTACAGGTAGTATTAAGTTGAAATGAAAGGCAAAAACTGATGAGAGATAATAAGACGCCTTTGGAGGTTAGGAACAGAAGCAGGAAATAAAAAGGAATTTGAGAAAGTGAATATATTTAACAGGATAAGGCCGTTGGAAAACAGGACAGCTAAAAGCAAATTCAACTGATTATGCAGACAATTATAATTATAATATCCTAGATTCTGTGCCTCAGGAAAATAATCACTAACATCATTTAGCCAGCCCACTCAGAGATATAAAATAATAAGTAGGGGGAGAAAAACTTCATGAAAGGACACCTCAATTTTAAGGGAAAAAATTGTTTGCATCTAAATGGAATAGGGTAAGAGTTCAAAACAAGGAGCTTTTATTGATATAACTTAAGAATCTATAATGTAACCTAAATGGAAAAGAAATTAATATTACATATTTCAATGTGATAATTGTTTTATTGGTACACAGAGTAGGAAAGTCAAGATTTTGAAGAGTACAATTATAAGAAGTTATCTTGAAAATGCTGAACAATAATTCAAAACAAAATAAATGAGGCATAATAAAGGAGAAATATAGCCTGATACAGTCTCACTCTGACATAGCTGCCTATCCTCATCTCTTTCCAACCTTATTTAGGCAATCCAGCCACCGGCTTTCTTTCTGATTTTTTTTTTTTTTTTTTTGAGTTGGAGTCTCACACCGTCACCCAGGCTGGAGTGCAGTGGCACACTCAGGGCCACCCCATCGTCGACCCACTGGGCTCCGGTGATCCCTCCGCCCCAGCCTTCCAAGTAGCCAGTACTACAGGTGTACGCTACTGAGTCCAGCTAATTTTTTATTCTGATTCTTAAAACAGACCTCCAAGCTTGGCCCTACCTTGGGGTTCTTGCATGTGCTCTTCTCTTAGCCTATAACATTCCTCCTCCTGGATCTTCCTTAGGCCAGTGTCAATTCAAATGCACCCTCCTCAGAGAGCCTAGTGGACCATGATACCTAACGTTGACCTTCCTACCAAGGCAATGTTTCCTTTTCACCCTGTTGAATTTTCTTTGCAGGACTCACCACTACCTAATAAAACTATCTTCTCATCAAGTCATTGTTCATTTACTTGGGTAATTTCTGTCTCTCCTTCCTCACCCCCTGAACACAAGCTCTATGACGGGCAGCTTCTTTCCTCCTTCTCTGTTACATTCTGAAAGATAGGTTGCTCCTGCCATTTGTCGTCCCTCAATATATGATCCTAAATAAATGAATGTGTATAAACTGGCCAATAGATGGGAGGCTGTGAAAACACTACCAAGAATAGAAGTCTATGCAACATTGAAAATGGTGGCAAATGGCATCATTACCAATGCCTAGTTCATCAAAGAATCTGAATTTAGATTGAAGTTTTAAATAAGCAGACGCATTCACACAAATTCTTCAGAGTGGTTAAACTTGCCAACTCTGTAATTACACATTTGGTCATATTAGTCCTCGAATAATGAAATTTCAAAGATCACTCATCTAATAGCATCAAGCCAATGTGTATATTGACTCATGAAAATTCATATGAAGTTAACTACCATGTGGTTACTTCTAGTTTTCTTTTTTTTTTCCAATAGAGTGGAATTAATGTGTGCAACCTAATGAAATATGCTGCAATTAAAGAACCACTATGCATAGTAATATCTCTGCTTGTATATGTTTCAAATAAAGCAGAGTCTGTGGTGACATTTCAGGAATGGAAAGAATGAAAAGCAAAATTAAATTGCTATTCGATTTCAAATTGCAGCTGGGTACCTGAATGCCTAAAAGTCAGTCTATGAAACACTGAGTGTTTAATGTTTCCCCACCCATGTTAAAACATTGTTATGTGTATATAGGTTTGTTGTTTCTGCATAAGGAAATATAGATTGGTCCACAAACCAAGAAATATTAAAGCACTTTCATATATAAAAGAAAACCACCAACACAAAGGTGTCTAGCCTACTCCAAAGAACATTTTTTCCTCCTAAGGAGGGATGTTTAAGGTTTTAGAAGAGAGTACTAATCTTTACTGTAGCCAAGAGTCCCTGTGACTACAACCTCAAATCAAGTGAAGTAAAGTAACAACTCATGACTTTCAGCCTCAAAGAGACTCAGAAATTATCAACATAGCTAAAGAGTTTCCTGGAACAACCACTGGGGGAAAACAATAATAATAATAATAATTCAAACCAAATTTTCTGCAGCACATTAAAATAATTTCACACATATACCTGCCTCTCTCTTAGCCATCTTTTCTTCCTGACCATCAGGAGAAGGAGTACAATGTTGGGATATCATTGCAGGACAATGAATGATTGCATCATCTAATTCTAACACATATAGTTAAGTGAACCCACAAAAGAATGAACCAGTCTTTGCTGCTGGATCTTTGTGTTAGACAGCAAGAGTCATCAATAGTTAGTTGAAAGCATTATGACTGGTCCAGGTAATAGGAAGCCACATAGAAATATCCCATGCTGTTTTCCCATTTCCTGATACAGTCATGAACTAGGCAAGGTTTCATCCACAGAGATTAGAGCACATCTCCCTCACATTCCTGCACCTCTCCAAGAAGCATCAAGTCCCTACATGCTACATCTAACTTTAATATATAGCATTTTATCAAAGGGCTAATCTTAGATAGAGAAAAGTAACTATTTGTATGATCACCATCATGATTTAGGAAAACTAAGGCACATTTGTGATCAGAAAGACTTGGACATCTCTTTGCAGAATATACACGAAAAATGGTTCAGTCAAAAGATTTACCACTTATTTCTCTAAATATTTGTTTTACTTAAAGTGGTACCAATCATAAAAGTTTATGTGTCCTACAACATAAGAATATTATGTTGTAGTATTACTATGCCTTAAACATCTGAACACCAAACTGCATCCCCTCCCAAATTTATTGAGTTATAAATGTTGAAGGACAGTTAGGAGTTAGCAGTGTGCCTACTTATGTTTGTTCAAAACAAAAATGCCTCTCCTAATGAATATCAATGTTACCCACAATAATATGTTGTTACTTATGTTTATATGCTTATCTTTTTTCAAATGATGCCATTTTAAAAGATCCATTGTCATCTCTTTTCAGCATTAGAAACAAAAAAGCTACAATATATTTTCATATAGAAGATGGGAGGAGAATGTACAAAATCACTATAAAATAATCTGTAACTGACTAGCTGGCTTTCACTTTTCAAAATGCACCTTCAACAAAAAGAAATATCAAGCAAAATTGCCAACAACTCTTTCAAAGGCCACTCATCAGTGCTAAAGACAAGAATCAGCTTGTCATAATTAACTTCATAACGAAGGAAGACAAACATAAGCGACAGCGCAACGACCAAGTCTGCAGCTTGAAAAATGGAGTTCAAATGGGTGAAAACTGAACTTGGGCCAAACTGCTTTATCCTCGTCGCTCTTGTTTCATAAATTAAGTAGAATATCTGTACATCAGCAATGTTGTACATTAGTTCCATTTTATTGGACTGAATTGCATTATTTCATGATGCAAACTTTCTCCAAAAAATAGCACGAATAAAAAGATGTGAATTATATAGGTGCTTTATCACAATACACTATTGAATCTTACTTTAATGCTGTTCCTGCAGATCTTACCAACCTGCATCCTGTCCTTTTGATCTAATGCTTCTCTGTTCAGCATGTGACACTAAGAAAATTATTCCAGAAGGCCTATAGGCTTTCTACTTCAAACTCCTGTCTCTCAATGAAGTTCTCCCAATGCCCTGCCTACATAAACCTACTTGGTATTTCTTCCAATGATTACACCTCAATTTTTGAGCTGAAATGAAAGTTATTCAGGTGAGAATTTTATCTGTAGGAGCCTTGTATTCATGACGGGGAAACTTTAAATGTGTGTGTGTGTGTGTATGCGTGTGTGTGTGTATGCGTGTGTGTGTGTGTGTGTGTGTGTAAACATCATATATATATGATGGGAGGAATAAAGGTGCTAAGAATAAAGGTGACAAAATTCTTCAGCTGAGTTAGAAACAAAGTATATAATTAGCTCTGTAATACCCCACATTTTCTAAATATATCAAATGCAAAAAGAAAAACAAGAATATAGTAACCACAGTTTTGATGCAGTTGGAACTTGCTGCCTTGGGGTGAGGCAGGAAGAAGAGGAGAGAGGAGAGGAATTCAATTCAGTTTTTCATTGCATGATTCACATTCGTGTGCATCAGAAGAGTTCTCTTGGCCAAGTATTTGTTAAAGCCCCTCATCCAGTCTGCTTATAAACAAATTGAGACCTCACACATTACAATATTCAATGCTGTGTTCAGGGAGTGACCTTCTGAGTTGACTTTATTATGAGCCATAAAAAGTGCTAGCTGATAAAACACAAGGACATTTAGTTGATTTCCAAGATTTTACTTTCTAGGCTTCACGCCCCCTTCAAAAGGCCCTCCTGGCCAGGTGCAGTGACTCATGCCCATAATCCTCGCACTTTGAGAGGCCAAGGTAGGAGGATAGCTTGAGGCCAGGAGGTTGAGACTGGCCTAAGCAACATAATGAGACCTCATCTATATATAAAAAAAAAAATCAGGAAATTAGCCAGGCGTGGTATTGTGCGCCTGTAGTCCCAGCTACTCAGGAGGCTGAGACAGAAGGATCGCCTGAGCTCAGCAGGTTGAGGCTGCGGTGAACTCTGATTGTGTCACTGCACTCCAACCTGGGTGACAAAGAGAGATCCTGACTCAAAAAAAAAAGCCCTCCTACCAATCATCAAAACTGTTTTTCAATCCACCAGTGATAATACGGAAACCAAAAAGCAATGACGGCAAAAATGCAAATCCCACTGAATCATAAGGACAGCATTCAACCTGAATTCTAAGAGCAGATTTGCAGATTGTGCCACTTATCTCTACTATGGCTTATTTGTTGTTCAATTACATGCATGCAACTTTTGGAGGTTTTACCCTTGAGTACGTATTTTACAAAAGCTCATAAAGTTCTTGAAATTAGCTATGTCTGTAATCTCGATAATATTCCCCAGACTGTGAGTAAAATTGTACTTATTCAGTTAAAATTAATATCCTTTTCTTGATTCTCTGTGGAATTCTGACAAAACATTGAATTTAATGTTCATATACCCAGTGTTTTAATCCAGCAATCATGGCTATCTATCTTTTAACTATGGCAAAGCAAGATTAGAAAATGTCCCACTGCTCTGGGCCTGAACCTATGAAAATGAACCTACGTGGAGGTCATTTCAGTGGGAAGAAAAACAATTCAGAAAGCTTTTAAAGAATTCAAAATAGGGAACAATATAAAAGAAAGTACATGGAGGAGAAAATCTTTCCAATTCTAACAAGCCATTCATTGTGTTCTTGTTATAAGTTTAATTACGTATATCCATGAAGTTGTCCTATTTCACAATTAAATACTGACTCAAGCACTCAGATGACTGCAAGTTTA
This sequence comes from Tarsius wallacei, assembly GCA_963574415.1. Classification (NCBI taxonomy): domain Eukaryota; kingdom Metazoa; phylum Chordata; class Mammalia; order Primates; family Tarsiidae; genus Tarsius; species Tarsius wallacei. The sequence continues at coordinate 85,395 of CAUYQG010043854.1, read as the reverse complement.
CTAATTTAAGTGGTGTTACGTGGGAATCTAGTCTTAGGGTTGCCATTCCTTAAAAATCTGGATTTTTAAAAAACTGAAATCTCCCAAATTAAAACTCTTCATAGCTTTGGTTGAACTGAAAGCTGGCCTAGATTAGAAGTGAAAAACAGATATGCTCTGCTACCTTCCATGAATGTTTACATGAAGGGAATATCTTAGATCCTGGACTTAAACACTATTCTGTGGAACGAGCCTTTAGGAAATCTTGCCTCTGTCAGAGTCTCAGTTTCCCCACATTAAAAGTGAAGCTCTTATTCATTTCCAAATGCGCTGCTGGGCAACAGCTCCAGGGTCAGTAGACCAAAGTCACTTCTCAAAGCTGTCTGATTTCAGTTCTACTGAATCAAATTGCCAGAGGTGACACGTGACGCTCAGGAAGCTGCATGGTCAACAAACCTTTCGTGATTCTGATGCAATACCTACAGGCGGTTAGAGATCAGACTAGCTGAATGTGGATGAAGGTCCCCCCTTCCAAATTCATATAACACCCCAATAAACCCTGCAGGAAGGAAGAAGAGGGAACAGGTGGTAAATTAAGAGTACGTGGCAGGTGTCAGTAAGGATCTTATGTAGGAAGGGGAGGCCATCTCTTCCTACAAGCTCCTGCCCTTTTCTTTCAAACACTCTCCCGCCCCCTGCTGGTATGACCCTGCATTTCTCACTTCCCTGGCTAGGCTCCTGTAACTATGGAGACAGAAGTCAGGAGAAGCGCCAAAGATGCAAACACAGAACTGGCTCCTGAGAGCCAGGAAGAAAGAAGAAATGTCTGAAGAAAGAGGAAGCAAATGGAAGTTAAGAGGAAAAGAGCAAATCCACATGGGGCAGGGGCCACAAACACATATGTCAGGGGGTTACGCAAGAAATAAAAGACAAAGCTGTGGAAATAGAAAAGAGAAAAAGCATTGGGGGTAGATAATGGGGGCAGGAGCAGGCGATCCCTCACAGGGGGTCACTAACTAGCTGCACTTATGTGGGAATGTGAGCCCAGGGCTATCATATCTATCTTTTTTTCCCCCCACAAGAAAAAACCAGAAATTTCAAAGTCAGAAATTTGGATTTTATTATATTTAAAACTCCTAATATTTAAAGGGTTACAACCAATTAAAACATTAAAAAAGAAGCACTGCACCCTTCAAATGGGTCTCTAGTCTGCATCTACTGCCTGAGGAGAAGTGCGAGTTGTGAGAAGGTGGTCAGTGAAGAAGGGAAGAGTTCAAGAAGGAAAACATGATGTAGGACAGTGAAACGGAAATGGTTTGCAGTTACTATTGAGTAGAGGATCAGGAAATTGTTAAAGATTACCTAGGATGTTCAGTTGACCCCTGACAACCATAAATGTAACTTGTTTGTTTTTGAGAAATCACTGGCTGTTTTTGCCAAAATCAGAAAAATATCAGTGTGGCTGTCTGTAATTTTGCGGTGGTGAAACTTTGAGGCACTGGCTGCAGGGTTGCTCCCAGGAATGAGGGTCTTAGGTGTGAGCAAGTCCCAGCCAGGACTCTACTGAGAAGTGAAGTTTTACATTCCTGAGAAGTGAAAATTGTTACACAAACTGAATTAAACGTTATTGTTTTTTTTCACCCTTGCAAGATAGTTGTGAAAATCAACTAACGTCCATTTAGGACCAAGTGCAGAGTGCACAAGGGTTGTGAGAACCATGTAAAACCCCGACCACAGTCCGTGGCACATGGCGTTGGACAAATGTCAGCAACTATTAACACCTTAGTTGTTCCTGACAACAGTCCCCATAAGGAGGACTTAAGGTAATTCTGATTTTAGAAATGAGGAAGCCGATACTGAGAGAGCTTGATAAGTCACTTGCTTATGTACCTATGAAGCAATGGAGCCAGGTTTGGGAATTTCTACTCATGGTCCAAATTCCTAGTGCTGAAGAAAGGACAGGGGTCTAATACAGCAGAGATGTTGAACTCCAGTCCTTTCACACTTACAAAATCTTTCACATAAACAAGAGCATCAATTTTTCAGTATCTATTGACTCATTCGTGGCCACAGGGGATCATTTAAAATTTTTTGTTGTTCTTTTTTACATTTTATAAAGAAAATGGTGTGCTTGCTGTGTTGATAACCCTGAGAATGGGCAAAGGTCAAAGATCTGTGCTATTAGATGGACTATCAAGGAAGAAGCAAGTACTTCAGCTCAGCTTTCTAAACTGAAACTCACAGTGCAACCAGGGGATTTATTCATTGGGAAACTAATCCTATGATTGCCAATACCCAGCACATATAATCCATACAATTAAAGTGACTTGGCTGGCTTGGGGAAAAAAAAGACTAAAATTAAGTACAACCTTGCTTAACTGATCAAATCAGACTGCTGAGCTACAATTTTTTTATGTCTTGCTATTAAGAAGTTTAAGTAATGTTTTTCAAAGCTTCGGCAATAACAGAAAGCCCTAATAAAATGCAAGCACAGATTCAAGGAATTTTAGAGCTGGAAGGGCCCTTATAAATAATTTCATATAACTCCCTCATCTAACAGGTTAGCAAATTTAGATCTAGAAAGGATGAGAACACAAGCCCCAGATCACGTTGCCTCATTGGTGTCAGAGCTTGGACAGCTTGGGAGAGATGCTACTGACCACCTCGTAGAGGAATCCAACTTTGTGTCTTTAGTTACTTTAATAAGTGGATCCTTCATTTTCTAAAGAGAAAGTACATAGAAGAAATATATGTTTATATATATATGTACAGTATATATAAATATGACTATTTTATATATATCAAGACTACTTGCTATTTATATATATCAAGTAGTCATAATGACATATAGCGTGTATACTATACATATACATATATTATTTGATACACCTAATATAATGAGTTCTTGCACATTTATAAAAATATATAAATACTCACCTATAAGAATTGGCAAAGAAATATTAACCAAAGATATGAAAATCAAAGGGATACATTTTTCCACATAGTTTGACAAAGAGTAAAAACAACGATAAAGTACATTGTTGTTAAAGACATATAATTCAACATGAAATATATTGTTGATATCACTGTAAAGAATTTTATAATATCTGTCAAATATGTAATGTATATGTACACCGCCAGATTCATTAATTCTAATACTAGGGATTGATTTTAAGAAAATCAGAGAATTGTCTAAAAATATATGCATCAGGATATTCATTTCCATGTGTCTAGTAAAAAATTACAAGCAACTTAAATGTCATATTGATAAAATAAATTATAGTATATTTATACTATGACATTCTTTATGCCACCATAAAAAAATTACATTGCTCTGTATTTATGGGAATGATGATAAATGCCTATAAATTAGAGGGCAAAAAAGATTTTAAAAATATAAATATGTGATCCAATTTATGTAGAATTTTATATGGATGTGTAGAACAACATGCACCAAAGTACTAAAATTGCTAATTTTTGCATGTAAGATTTTAGATGATATTTATATTCATCTTTATATGTTTCTGAATCATTTAAATCAAATTGAAATGATAATATATTAAAATCAGGAAAAAAATCAATAATCATGTGTTTAGTTTGAATTTTTTCCAAACTTTTTCTTCAAAAAAATGCACAAGATGATCTACCAAGTGTGGCATAATTTTTTTTCAAAATTTTTAGTATTTATTGTTTTTAAGTAAATAAAATTATCTTTTTTATTCTAATATAATTTTAGATATAAAGTAAGTGCTCATGGATAACCACCTTCAGGCCTTTGCTTGGTGAAAAAAATATTTGAATTCAATAGAAAATTTATCACTATCTAGCTAGGCGAAATGGGCTCAGACAGTGAACATTCCCTAGATCTCATTTCCTAAAGCACTAAATGAGAAACTTTTGCTAATGATCTCTGAAGGCACTTCCACTTCAAAAAAAAGGAACTCTCAAAACTTTAAAATGTGTAATAACTCCTTAGTAATTCACAGCCCCTCCCCAGAGTATTCTCCAAATCATTCTCTGAATACAACTCTAGGTAACAAAGGATAAAAATCATATTTTAAAATTTCTCAATAGAGCTACAGAAATTTAAAATTCTTTCAGAAGTCCTTGAAGAGACCCTTAAAAACTAAACAACATATAAACTTCTACTTCTGGGTTCTTATTCCAATGATAGAAATTGATAAGTGATATCTGTTATTTTGCTTCCTGAGGGCTTTGCTAGCATCTTAGATATAATCATGCACTATCACCAAAATATTGACTAATCGAAAAAAAAGTCAGTGGGTTCTGCTTCAAGTAGCTCATTCACTAGGTTACTACCATTCTTCAAAAATCCTGTTTACAACGTGGCTTGATTTCTGGGTTTGAAGATCACTCAGTGTGGGGTTTTACCAAAGTGTAAAACTTCCAAACATTTGTAAGTCAAAAAACTCTCATTTCAGTACATCATTTATTTCACACAAACAAAGCACTCAAGCCCCATCTCCAAAATTCTATAGGTAGCACTGGAAATCAGATAAAAATGATCTGATCACTGAGTATATTACAGACCTTTAGCTCCTTTTAAAGGGATAGACAGGGTGTGGAGATGCAGAGGGCAGATTTAAAATGGAAACAGACTAGAAGTCATAGGTTTGTTGCCGTACTTTAACCAGACAAGTAAAGGTAACAGGTATAACAAAATTGCTAGTGTAGGAGTAATAACAAATACCAACTGACATTCATCTTCAAAGTCAGAAAGACAAGAAGAAATGGTAGAGACTGTGGTTACCTGGAGAATACATGTTGACTAAGGGGGATAGCTTCAACTCGGCTCAGCAAATTATTGTTATATGATGCCTTTGGGTTCCTAGAACACTTAACCTAGAACACTTAACAATATCTTATATAGTCAATGCCACTTTTTATGGCTTTTATGTGAAACTGCAAATCTAAGTTATATGCAAATCTATTTGATTCTTAACTATTAGCAACTTTTTATTTTTAACTCTGTATACGAGAGGGTAACACTCCAAAAGATAGAATTATATTTTGGAGGGCAGGCTCCTTGAAGTACAGGCGTCCTCCACTAGGTTAAGTGTTCTAGGAACCCAAAGGCATCAGTATATCAGCTAGCGTTGTTGTGAGAGGCTGCATTCGACTTCAGTGAATTTTTTTTTTTTTTTGAGACTCTTTCAATGCATTTGCCTGTTTCATGATGGGTGGTTTACAAGCACACTAGCCCATACCACACTGTGTGTTCAGCAGTTTTCTTTTAAATCAAAAAAGGCATGACTCCCATGTCCCACCATCTCTATTCACTTGATCTTGCCCCAGCAACTTTTGTTCATTTCCCTAACGAAAAAAGTTCTCAAAGGGAAACATTTGCCCATGTGGAAGAGGTGAAACAAAAAAATTGCAGAAGCATGAAAAGGCATCAAAATGGACGAGTTCAAAAACCGTTTTGAGCAGTGGAAAAAACATCTCGATAGGTGTACTGCATCAAATGGAGAGTACTTTGAAGGTGACTGAAGTTTAAACATGTAAGAATACAGTTTTTTATAAATAAATTTCAGGGTTTTGGGGGTCCCATTTGTAAACCAATACTGCAATGGGCAAAATAAAGCAGGATTGTGGGCCATATTTGGCCTGTGGCCAACCAGTGTGCAACTACTGACTCAAATAAAGCATATACAAAATATATGCAATCATTGCCTAAAGGAAAATGTCTTAAAATATATATTAAAATCTGCATACCATCTTGTTTGGTGAGGGGCTTCACCAAGATGACCAAGATGGAGAGAATGGGTAAGGATGAAGGACATTTAGAGAAAAAGATACCAATAAGCATAGGTGTACAGATATGAAAGTTTTCATTCTTTTTATTTTATTCTTTTTTTAAGATAGAGATTCAACTGAGTTGAAGGATTAGGCATGGGATAGGCAGAGTGGTACAGAGTAGAAGAAAGATTAATTGAAAGCCAATTGGACAGGTACTTGACATGTTTTCATATTTCATCTAATGATAAAATGGTAAAAATATTATCCCTATTTTATAGAGGTGAAAAAAAAAACTGGCAGACATTAACCAAGCTACAATCCCATAGCATCAAGGATTGATTTCTGATCACAAAACCCAAGTGTTTTTTTTTTTGTTTTGTTTTTAATCCAAGACTCTGTGATACCGGAAAGTAGGTTACAATTACAGTTTAGCACTTCACTGACCAATAGGGTAGCCGCTAGCTATATTTGGCTGATAAGCATCTGAAACATGGTCAATTTATCATTTAAGTTATTTTGCCATTAATTTTTTAAAAATAGAAATTTATTCAGTTACTGGAAACCCTTTAAGTATGTGATGAGCCGCGTAGGTATAGGGATCTACTTTCCAACTATAAATTTTATAAACTCCAGATATAAATCAAGTATTTCTGATGGACATTTAACATCAGAATTGAGACATGCTCAGTGGGAAATACACACTGAATTCCAAAGACTTAGTATTAAAAAGAGAATGTAAAATATTTTAAATAATTCTTATGTTGATTGCATGTTGAAATGGTGGTATCGTCACATAGTAGATTTAAAAAATATTACTAAAATTAGCATTACCTGTTTCATTTTGCTTTTTTAATGCGGCCACCAGAATGTATGTAGTTTGGATTATATTTCTGTTGGTTTGTAGATCAATGTTTTTCCATCTTGTCTCTACCTTAGAATCAACTGAAAGCTGAATAAAAATATCAACGTCACCTCTACAATTTAATCAATGTGGGGTGGGACCTGAGTGCTCATATTTTTTAAAGATGCCCCAGGGATCCTAATATGCAGCCAGGATGGAGCGCCAGGCTAAAGAGCTTCATTCTGCAGTCAGAGGGAAGATGCTGATGAATTTTGAACGAGGAAATAACAGAATGCTATCAGATGTTGAAGAAAGGTGGATCTGGGAGCCCAGGGTTAAAAGGAATAGATGCATGAATGTCCCTTTGTGGTCCATTCTGCTTATCTCTCAGCTTCATCTTCACATTCTACACCAGGCTCACTAGCATCCTTCTCAATGACTTTCTTTAAGCTCCTTGAACTGGCTGAGCTAGTCTTATTATGGGGCTTTTGTACTTGCTATTGTTTCTGCCTGCAGAGCTCTTAGCCCAGATCCTTACTTGGATGCCTCTGTTCTGCTCTTGTGTCTTCCAACCCAAACCTGACTCCCCAGAATAAAACAGTCTTGCCAGCCCTGACCCTTGCTGCCTCTCACTGCTGTCTCCATTTTATTTTCATGACACTGTTCAAAAACCTCTTGTTTATTGCTTACCATAGGTGTCTCTTACTACAATGTGAGCTCCAGGAGAAGAGAGAACTTATCTCCATTACTCACTATTCTATTCCCAGTTCCTATCACAGCAACCAGCAAACTAGGGAACCTCATTAACTATTTAATGAATAAAAGAATTCACCTGTCATATTTAACAACAAATTGTGACCAGGATGCTTTCATTTTACAATGGCTTACCAAAATTTTGAGATAATTCTTCCAAAGTCTTACAGCAAAAGACTAAATCCAGAAGAAATCATTAGAGAATTGATTAACATTCACTTTTGGTAAATCTCTGCTCTTAAGGTTAATTTGATTGCTTATTAGTTTGTTTGAATGGCCTATTATCTTAGTTTGTAATTTAGATATATTAAAATTTATTTTTAAATGTTTTCCTTGTTTATCATGCCAGATGTGAATTTTAAAAAAATTCATATATATAGCTATGTGTGTGTGTATTTATTTGATAATGGTACCTTCTATCAGCCTTCTTGATAATTTGCTTTTGTAAGTAAAGTGCTTATGAGAGAACAAGTTACTATGAAAATTCTGTTTTCTATTTCAACAGCAGAGCAGAAAAGTACACTGAATCTAGACTTGCAAACTTATATTAATATGTGCTTCATTTACTCCCTAGTAATAACGCGAGTACTTTCATATTGAAATTTCTATTTTGGATATATAGTGCATTCTCAGAGAACATGTTGGCTTGGAAGTGCGTAAAACTGTAAAAGATACGAGAGTGGTGGAAAGAGACTCGTTTAATTCACTGACTGACTCTACGACCGTTCTGATTAACAATGTAAGTATAAACAGTCGTCCTTCAGGGACACAGGGACAAGAGAATGACATTTTTATTAGATGCATTTTACTTTTGAAAATCATCTACACTTACACACTCACATAGTGAGTGTATAGTGTTAATATCAAATCTAATTTATCTGAATCTTAAAAGATTTTCAAATAACCCTCTGATGGCTTGTGTCCACACAAACAAATGAAAGGATTACATTCATCCAGGTATGACTTTCTTATCTGTGATAGGTATAATAAGAGCAATACTCTTTGTATATTAAGCCAAGCTTAACTCAAGAAATTACTAATGTAAGTTTATATCCTCCATTTCATTTTAGCCACTTCTGAATATCATGCATTAAAATACTGTAAGCTAGAAATCGCTAATGAAGTTTAGTTGCAAGGGAGTACAAGAATTCTTGTTATCGTCCTTGGATTATACCCAGCAGTGTACAACGTTAGAATTATTATTTCTCATCTGTCAGTCACCAGAATCTTAGAAGCAACAATTCTCATTAGGGGGTGGAACATTTAAGAGGGTCAGTGGGTAGTACGTCCCAGAGGCCATATTAGTATACCACAGCTTTGAAGAAAATGTTTCCATTTAACTAGATGATGCCTTGGCAAAGTATCCACAGATCTTCAAGTCAAGGGATCCTGCTTTAGTCTTTTCTAATTCGGTGTACATTTGAACTTTTATTAAAGATGCTCATGCTAAAATATAAAAAATGGTAATAAAATTCCAAATTCCTATGTAGCTATTATTGTGAGGATCCCGAAGTCAACAGTTTCAGGAAAAAGTGACATAAATTAGTGAAAAAGGCAAGAAGAAAGACAATGACTAGCCGGGCTCGGTGGCTCAGCCTGTAATCCCAGCACTTTGGGAGGCCGAGCCTGAGGGTTCGAGACCCGCCTGGGCAACTTGGCGAGACCTCATCTCTACAATAAATCAAAAAGTTAGCTGGGCGTGGTAGCATGCGCCTGTAGTTCCAGCTACTTGGAAGGCTGAGGCGGAAGGATTGCCGGAGCCCAGCAGGTCGAGGTTGCGGTGGCCAGGAGCGGCCACTGCACTGCAGTCTGGGCGACGGAGTTTAGACTCCAACTCAAAACAAAAACAAAAACAAATAAAGACAATGACTAATGGAAGGGACTGTGAGGTCTGCAGAGCACAGTCCCCATAAAGGGGGAGGCAACTATACGTCCAGCCTATTGTTATCACCTAGGCTCACTTTTGCCAGATGTTCAAATTTTTCAAAAGAAGGTGAGAATTTGGATTTCTATGTAAAATCTTTCAAATTTTAGCAGTAGGGAACTCATACCCACTTTTATAAAGACACTATGTGAATTGAGTTGCCAGAATTCTCAAATAAAAAAACAACATGCAATTAAATTTGAATTTCAGGACAGGTACAGTGGTCCATGCTTGTAATCCTAGCACGTTGACAGGTCAATGAAATAAGATTGCTTGAGGTCAGGAATTCAAGACCAGCCTGGGCAACATAGGAAAACCCTATGGCTACAAAAAATGAAATAAAATAAAATAAAATAAAATAGCCAGGTGGCACAAACCTGTAATCTCAGTCATTCGGGAGGCTGAGGTGGGAGGATTGCTTGAGCTCAGGCATTTGGGGTTGCAGTGAGCTATGATTGACCAGTGCATTCCAGCCAGAATAAGACCCTGTCTAAATAAATGAAGGATTTGAGATAAACAATAAAAATACTTTAGCATAAGCATGTCCTAGATATAACATGGGGCATACTGACACCAAAGATTATTGGTTATTTACTTTAAAATTCTAATCTTAGCAGTACATCCTCAATTGTATCTGGCTATCATATATGTGGACCATATTTGCAAGCCACATTCATCACAGGCTGCATCTACTTTTAACAAATCCTGCCTCGATGAGTTCCAGTAAACTCTCTATTTGCATATTCAATCTGAACCACCATATTAGAGTTTGTTATTCAATTACTATGTTTCTGTTTTGGGGGCATCTTGTTTGAACAAGTAGATGTTAAGGTCCCTTGAATGCAAGAAGTTTCTCTTCTCTTTTTTGATAATAGATCCACAGAGGTAAGTTCAAGAACAGATACAAATGTGATAAAAAGACCATTGTAGATGGGTGTGGAAGAACATAAACTTAAGTAAACTTCCACAGCGTAATTTGGATAAATGAATCAAGGACAAAACAACAACAATAATAACAACAATAACTAGCACATGCTAAGTATATACTATGTGTTGGGTCTTGTTCTGAGTGCTATAAATTCATTGAATTACTTAATATTTCCATTTCTTTGAATTGCTGCTACTACCATTATTCATGTTTTTCAGATGGAGGCACAGAGAATTTAAGTGTCTTGCCTAGAGTCACACAGTGAGTATGTGGCAGAATCAGGACTCTAGCCCAGAGGTTCCAACCTTAGAGCCTATTTATCCTATTATCTTCCAGTAAAGAGCTAGAATCAGTGAACAAGAGCCTCTCAAAGACAAGCTACTCCATGCAATAAGCATCAGAAAGCTGAGACAGAGAAGTTTGATTCAGGTTTAGATTCATAACAAGATTTGCTAAATACAAAAAAGTAACATATGGTATAATCTGTGCTGCCCTTTGAACATGCATGGACAAAAAAAAATCTTTCAAACTAATATCTTTTTAAAAAAACTACAACATGAAAGTGAGAGAATAGCCTCACAGTCAAAAGAATAAAGCATAGCACTGGCTTTATGAGTTGTTCTGTGAATTTTATGTTCTGTGCATTCTACAAAGTAATGGGAAATTAAATTAACACAGTTCTTTATAGCATTTTAAATTTTTACCACAATTAATTTCCTGTACCACTGTATTTTGGTTCTGCAGTAATCATCTGAGTAAATTGAACTCCGATATATAATTACTTCCCCAAAATCAAAGAAAGTCATTTTTTTCCTGACTTTATAACAACTCACCTGTCTGCCTTATTTTATGTGGAAGGTTATGAGGCATAGGTGACTTCTGCACTTTAAAGTGGGAAGAAGTTGAGGTCTCTTTCTGAGGGTACTTTCTATCCCTTTAATACTCCTTTTCAAAAGAGATCTCTTTTTGCAATGAAGAAGGCATACTGCAAACATGGGAAATGTATCAATTTTTTATCTCTTTCTGGGATTCTTCCTTAAGAAACCAGCCATGGGCAAACTTTGGTAACAACAGGAAGACATGGAAGCTAATTTACTTGGCCTTTGACTCAAACCAACAAAGACTTGCACCTCAAAAGGAAGACACAATCAGTTGCACAGAGGGCTCTTGTAATCCACCCAGTCTACACTCTTTATTTCACAGATAAGAAATTCAGGTCTGAAAATACGAAATGATTTGTATAAACCTTCACCTTCTGGGGGGTAGAGGTTACTTAAGGTGTCATTTATCCTACCCAGTGGGGCATAGTGTGCCAGTGGTCCTAGGATAGGAGATGCTTAGGCAGATCAAGTACACCCAGGGAATGCACATCTGCAAACCTCTCTTTCCTTAGCTGTGAAGTGACAGAAGAGGAAAAAACTTCCAAGTTCCTTCCTAGCATCCCTAATATTCTGTAACTTCCAAAATGATTTTTGATAACTTGAGGTCTCCAGCACATACACAGAATGTTGACTTTTAGATCCTTCGCAGAGAATTCTGCAGAGAGCAAAAGTCTTCCTGACCTCACCTCTACTCACAAAAATGTCATGGCCCAAAAGTGTTTGTGAGCAAAATTTTATTTGGAATTATTTTCCCATAGAAAATACATTATATATGGTGGCATGACAGGACGGACCAGAAGACAATGAACTTTAACACTGGATAAGTATTTCTCCTTTCAGAGCACAGGATTGGATCTAGGTAAAGTTTAGAAATAGGAAAAAACTCTTTTGACACTCTACCAGATTTTATTATTCTTCCTTCATTTTTCATCACTATTTTTTTACCCAACCTATGGTATGTCCTATCCTATGCTATGACTAAAATTTGGTGAATTATTTACTTGCTCTTGGTGCTGAATAGAATTATTTTTCCTTTGTCTAGAAGGAAAGAAAACTTGTTAAATTAATTTATCGTAATTTAGAGAACTAGAGAGACCCTCTATCTTCTTAGAAGTGATCTAAATTTTTAGAACTTATGCTATTTGTTCCCTCCATGAAAAAGTCCAAATTACCAAGCAGAATTTTTCATAATTTCTCCACAACCAACATTATCAGTCCATTTTGACATCTTAATGACCTAACTACACCAAAAGATTTGCCAATCATGTACTTTTTTGACCTTGCCTATACCAATTTACCTGTTTGGAAAGTTTTTCTCTACCTAGAAATATCCATCGAGGCAATTCAGTTGCTGCTATTTTTTTGGAGACTCACCCCAACCTCTCTTAGTGGCAGAAAATGAATGTTGAGTGAATGGATGGATAGGTACATAAAAGAGAATAATCCTTAATCTAAATCTCTAATTTGTGAAATTTAGGCAATATAAATCAAAATAAAGAGAAGAATGAGCAGTATAGGTAGAAAATAGTAAGGTAGAGCTTACAATTAAGCGTACAGACCAGACCTGAGAAGAAATCTACTCTGGGCAAAATTTTTAAACCTTTCATTTCCAAATAGACACATTAGATTACAAAGCATTTTCACATGTATTATCTCATTTGATTTTAACAAGCCTCTGAGTCAGCCAGGGAAGGTATTATTTGTTCCATTTTACACATATGAGAATTGAAGTTAGAAGAACAGAATTGCCTTTTTTCAAAAAAGATCAGTTAGATTGCCTCTTTTCAAGATCAGAGGTCTCCCAAACCTCTGTCCTCTGGTTGCCTTCTTTCAAAGTTCAGACCATCTTTAAATTTTCCTTCACTTTGTTTACCTTAGATGCCTTGAATATTTTTTCCAAAATATTTCCATGGCAAGGAGGGTGAATGGAGATTAGAAAAGGCAGAAGTCTCATGTCTTCACCTGTTATTTTTGATTTTTTCACACATGGATACAGGAAAGAGCCATTACATGCCTACATCTTTATAATTAAAATCTTTATTTCTCATGACTTGGTGTTCTCAGTAGAAGCAAAGGATTATGTTATGATCATAATAAACTTCATTAATTTCTTCAGTTTGTAACTCAAATATGATGTCTGGTTTATATTTTTTTGTTTGGTTTTTTTAAAGTAGAAGTTTTTCTTTTAAAGAAACAGGTAAGAAGCCTTCAGCTATCAAACTTCCTGATAATTAGTTTTATTATTGTCTGAATAGCAGAGTGCCTTCCTATTTGTTATGGTATAACAATGACCTATTTCAAGGAAACACTTAAACTGATTTATTTTACTTTTGGAGTAACAAGAATTGTGATATATTATTTCAGAGGAAATTGACTGTACAAGTCTTCCCATATGCAATATAGCTCATTTAAGGTTAATGAACGTGATTGAGTGGCTTGATATACCTTTAATCTACCTGTACATTTTATAATTAAGGAAAGAATATATTATGAAGAAGACTAAGAACCTTAAAGGACTATTCAATGTTATTTTCTACCGATGATTTTCTTTTAAGTAAAATGAGGACACCTGATAATCATATGTTGATAAATGATTAAGGGCCTCTTGCACATTTTCCTAATCCCTTTCTCCTACCTTTATTTCATTGACTTGTTTGTCGTCTCCAACAAGTCAGCATGCCAGCGAAGACAGGAATGTTACTTTAACAAATAAGTGTCAATACGATCTGGGAGAAAAAGTTTCGAGAATGCTATATTATTACAAAATAAGATAAGTTCCCTATATGTATTCTTATTATGGGGGATAAATTTTAAAATTTGATACTAGGTAATTTCCACTCTAAAGTTTTGATAATTTTGAATGTGAACAGCTCTTAAACCTAATATGTATCAGAAATAGAAATTCAGCTAGAATTAAAGTTTCAGGTTGAAAATGAATATTAAAATGGCTACCAGTGTATAGACACAAAAGCCTAGAGATCTCTAGTTCAGTGGATGGTGAACTAGATCCTATGGGCCACCCCCTTTATTGCAATTAAAGTTTTATGGGACACAGCTACATCTATTTGTTTACATATTGTCTATGGATGCTTTCCTGCTGCAGTGGCAAAACTGACTAGTTGATTGTGACAACAATCGAATGGCCTGTAAAGCTGACAATATTTAGTTCACTCTTTCTTTGTATGCATAAGGAAGCCAGAGCCAAGAGAATCACCTGTCCAAGGTTACAGAGATTACTTGTAATGTTTTGTTGAAAATATATACTCATAAATAAGACTTGATATTCATCACAAGAGACAATATAGAAGCTTGAGCTTTTGAAATGTGAAAGACTTGGATTTAAGTTTAAGGACCACCATTAAGCAGATATAAGAACGTATATAGATTACCTTGTCCCTCCCCGGAGTACAGTGATTTTTTCCCCCAGAATTCATTCACCTTTTCCTCCTTCTTCCTGAAATCACAACTGTGTTCAGCAATCTCCTCTCTAAGTAAAGAAAGGGGAGGGGAAAGCTGATCCCATCTCCATGTTCAGGAATGAACTCTGATTTGTATAAACTTACAGTAATTCCTTTCCCGGTTAGGAATTGGCTCAGAAATGGACACAAAGTCAGAAATGACTGATACAATTTGAATAAAGGGTTACTAGAGGTTTCTCAGGGAACTCTTCATTTCTCCAGAGACTCATAGCAAGCCAGTTTCTTTCTTTCTACCACTAAACATAAACAAGAAAGTATTTTGCTTCAGTTAACTTTGGCAGCCATTTCCTAACTTTTTTCTTCTAAGAAGAGAAACTTGAGGACAAAGCTGACACAGAAATGAGGATAGATTGAATAGGATGATCAAAAAAATAAATCGGTATGTGTGTTTCTGTGCCTGGCTTATTATATTTAGCATAACGTCCTCAAGGTTTATCCATGTTGTCACATAGTACAAAATTTCTTTCTTTTTTAAGATTGAATAATATTCCATTATATGTATGTATCACATTTTCTTTATTCAAACAGAAAAGAACTAGCTCAGGTTTATTCAACCTAAAGAGAGGAGAAAAACTTGCTTGCTAGTATAAAATAAGCGCATGTGTTCATTTTGTTTGTTTTATCTTGTTTGCCACATAATCAGGAACCCTTTTGGTTTTGTTCTTATCTCCTTTCTATTACCCTCAGAAACAGAAATTAAACAGAATCTCATGAGTGATGACATTGGTCAACATGATCAGTAATGTACAGTAGTGATTTTCAGGAGAAGACGTAGACAGGAGGCCTTTCTCCCCCTTCCAACATGGAAATTCTCCTCACTATGTGGGCCCCTGAGGATTACTCGGGGCAGAAAAAGGAAACATAAATTGGTACAAGAAAGACAGAAAAATAAATGACTTTGTCACAATTGCACTTAGTATTATGATAACTCAACATCATAGACCAGAAAAGCAGTAACAGCCTGTTCAAATAAAATAAAATAGAAAAATATTTCTGTCTTGTCCTTGTAGCATAATGACTTGATTTACCCACTTTAAACTAGTGTGTGATGTTTCATGCTGGTATCCTTACTACGAAACACAGTCACTATGAAATGGCAAGATGTCAAACAAGCAAGCAAGCATGGAACAAACTGCTATTTGGAAATACTTTATAGAAATCACATATTGTAATGCCTTTTTAAGTAATGGGTAAGAATTTTTTCAAGTTTATTTTATAAATAATTTGCTAACAAGAATACTATCCAGGAATCTTGATAAGCCAATGAATATATAGTGAATATATCATGAAACATATTCTTACACTATGTTAATAAAGTTTCATATGCTGTGTGAAGAAAGATCTGCATTGAAAAGGTAATTTCCTGGTTGCAACCTCAACCAAACATCCACATGCTAAAATATCACAGTGCAAAGAATTTTTACTACCCCTACTTAAATCTAAAAATGGTCATAAATGTTCCCCTCTGCAATGACATAACTAAAAAAGAATTACTATATTCTCTACCTTTTTATCACATTTTAGAAGAGTGTGGCACTTTAAAGAAAAAATCAATCTATTTTTTAACCACAAAAATAACCAAAAAATTTAGATTTTCCAAAATATAACAGAAAACCAATAAGATAAATTATTCACTCATTGTTACATATACTCTTTAATTAAAAATGTTTATTGGGAGCCTAATATGTGCTATACAAATCATTTAAACCATCTACACACTTTAGATATGAGGTCTGAAAACTAAGTTTGCAAACTCATCCTAGAAAAATTCTGCACACCTCATTGCTGAATATCACTATGGTCACCATTGAAGTACTTCCCTTGGGAAGATACACACACATTAACTCTTTTTTTGGAATGGTCATCAGAGCTGTTGTCATGAGAATGTTGGAGTTTGAATTAGAGCAACAGACAAACATTAAATTTCTTATTAAACTTGGCAAGAGTGGAAGTGAAATCAGGGACATACATGTTAGTCCAAGTTCATGGGGATAATGCCATGAAGAAAATGGCAGAGTACAAATGGATTAATCATTTGTCTGAGAGAACAGAAAGCATCACTGATGAAGAGAGCTCAGTATGGCCAATAATGAGCAGAACTAATGAAAACATTGCAAAAATTCCCTGAAATGTGCATCAAAATCATAGGCTGATTGTGAGAAGCATAGCAAATCAAATGAACATCAATAGAGAGACAGGAAAATCTTAACTGAAAATCTTGGCATGAGAAAGGTATGTGCAAAAATGGTTCCAAATGGCTCCTGCATCACAACAATGTACCAGCTCACACAGCACTGTCTGTGAGGGAGTTTTCAGCCAGTAAACAAATAACTGTATTGGAGCACCCTCCCTACTCACCTGATCTGGCCCCCAATGACTTTTTTCTTTACCCAAAGATAAAGGAAATAATGAAAGGAAGACATTTTGATGACATTCAGGACATTAAGGGTAATACGATGACAGCTCTGACAGTCATCCCAGAAAAAGAGCTTCAAAATTGCTTTGACGGGTAGACTAAGCACTGGCATCAATGCATAACTTCCCAAGAGGAGTACTTTAAAGGTGATCACAGTGATATTCATCAATGAAGTATGTAGTACTTTATTCTAGGATGAGTTCATGAACTTAATTGTCAGTCCTTGTATAGCAGGACACTGCAATCAAGAAAGCCTTGGCTAGAGCTTGAGAACAGGTTTGCATGATGGTTTATATAAATTTTTTAGAACCTTTTAATGGGCAGCCAAATCATAAAGCAGAATGCCAACAGTTTATGTAAACTTTTAAAAGGGGATTAATTGTGCAGGCTCGGTAGCTCAGCTTGTAATCCCAGCACTTTGTGAGACCGAGGCAAGTGGATTGCCTGAGCCTGTGGATTCGAGACCATCCTGGGCAACTTGGCAAGACCTAGTCTCTACAATAAATAAAAAACTAGCTGGGTGTGGTAGCGCACGCCTATAGTTCTGCTAAAGCAGAAGGATTGCTGGAGCCCAGCAGGTCAATGCTGGGGTGGCCGTGAGCGTGCCACTGTCCTCCAGCCTGGGCAACAGAGTGACACTCCAACTAAAAAAAAAAAAAGAGCCGGGATCGGTGGCTCAGCCTGTAATCCCAGCGCTTTGGGAGACTTAGGTGAGTGGATTGCCTGAGCCCTCGGGTTCGAGACCCGCCTGGGCAACTTGGCGAGACCTCATCTCTACAATAAATAAAAAATTAGCTGGGCATGGTAGCACGCGCCTGTAGTTCCAGCTACTTGGAAAGTTGAGGTGGAAGGATCACTGGAACCCAGCAGATCGAGGCTGCAGTGGCCGAAAGCGGCCACTGCACTCCAGTCTGGGCAACAGAGTAAGACTCCAACTCAAAAAAAAAAAAGAAAGAAAGAAAAGGGGATTAATTTAGATAGACACAGCAGAAACTTCCTAAGTTCACAGATGCACTTATTTAGGGCAAAAGGTGAAATGTCACCTCTGGAATGGATAGTGTTTAGTTTCACCCCGGTCTTTGAGGATAACTCTTAGACTCTAAGCAGCATTGTATCTGGGAAGAAGAGTGGTTGTGAGGTACTTAGCATAAGGAAACGTGCCAGGTTTAACTCCCCTAATCGCTTGGCCAGGGCAACTAAATTAAGCAGTCGCATCTGTTCACTTTGAATTACCCAGTTTGGGTTCTTTCTCTTATAGAAAAGGGTTCTGGAAGGTCATTACACTATTTAGTCTATTGGTCTATTTGTTTCTTACCTCTCCTCACCCACAGAGCAGGAGGTAGGAGGAGAGGAGGGAATTTGTTAAAATTTGAATATATACCAGCCCATGCTGTCACCTTTCCTATGTGAATAGGGAACTAATCCTTAAACAGGGCTCCTTTATTGGGGCAGATCTTTTACAATATAGTATAGCAAAGGAAAACTAAAGAGTAGAAGAAAGAATGAAGACCCACTGGATTTAATGTGTGTTTGTTTTGTTTTATTTAGTTTTCCATTTCTTTCCCTCAGTACTAAGAGTAGATCACTAAAATCTTCTGTTCTGTTATTAAACCGAAAATATACCATGTTTATTTTACCTTTCTCTAAAAAGCACCACCAATTTCTAATTCTGTGACATTCTGAAACTTTAAGTCCGAAAATATCTGTCCAGGTTTTCTTATGAAGCTCATGGTCACTTTGGGGGAAAAATTATTGGTTGTCTTAGATGATACCCCATAGCAGTAAATAAAATCTAAACCCTACAATTTAATCCTTTCTTTTCACAAAATAAACTTCTCTAAATGTGTTTTAATCCTGATTCATGTAAGCGATATACAAGGTGCTAGTTCTACTTAAGGTTTCACTGATGGCATTAGTGTTTTTCAATACCAGGTACACCAAATGGCCAACTCTGCTATGGTTTCACAAGAAGTTTCTCAACATTCTTTTACAAATGTAATTGTATTGGAAAACTTTATTATACACTAGACTTAATAACGTCTCGTGTGAGCAATCTTACAATTGAATACAAAGAATTGGAAGTAAACTTGCCCAGATTATGGTCACACCTATCACCTTCCTTAGTTACTGCTTGTGCTTATTAATATGGTTGGCTTTCCTGAGAAAAAATGGCATCCATTCATTTATTTCATTCTCTGGAATCAGAATATGCCTATCAAACAAAGAAGTCATGCATATCTGCAGGCTATAAACAAGGAAGGTGGGAAATGTATGCTCCTTAAATATACAGTCTTTACATTTTATTTTTTTGACATGGGACACTATAGTATTCTAGTTATGGCCTATCGACAATCAATGGAAGAGTCAACACCATTAAAGTCAGGATCAGAAATCTTTCAGCCAGGATGAGGGAAGGGTAGATGAGGGGATGGAATAAGATAGGAGTAAGTTTTGTCCTGGCAAGATTCTCTCTTCCACTTTACATGTCAAAATAATGCTTTTAAAACATAGCTACAATGATCTCATCCCCTGAATAAAACCTTCCAATGACCTCTTGTACTTAGCTTACCATCCAAACTCCTTACAAAACCTTACCTTGTCTGGTCCCTGCCTGTGTCTTTAAACTTACTTGGTACCACTGTATTCCCCATACTTCCTGCACTCCAGACATATTAGCCTTCTTTCTGCTTCCCTAACAGGCCAATTTATACACCTAATTTACTCAAGGCCAATGCTAGCCTACGAAGTTGTCTTTGCTCAAAGTAAAAAAAAAAAATCGAGTTGGGTACAATGGCTCATGCCTGTAATCTTAACACTTTGGGAGGCCAAGACAGGATGATTGCTTGAGCCCAGGAGTCAAGATTCAGCTGGGCAACACAGTGAAGATTTGTTTCTTAAAAAAAAAAAATTCAAAAAATTAGCTGGGCATGGTGATGCATGCCTGTAGTCCCAGTTACTCCGGTTTTCGAAGTAAAAGGATTGCCTAAGCCTAGAAGGTTGAGGCTGCCATGAGTCATGATCACTGTGATCATGCCGCTGCGCTCCAGCCTGGGCAACAGAGTGAGACCCAACTCAACACATGCACACACATATGCGCACGTGCACACACACACACACACACACATACACACACACACTCTTACACACTGATGGACAAAGCCCCCCTCTTCCCTCAAGAACATGGCTTGGCAAAAGAAACAGCCTTTATGGGTTAAAAATTCTCCCTAATTCTCTGGGAGAATACAGCCCTGTATCTGACAGCACAGCTTTGTAAGAGAAGCATGAAATTACAACCCTAACATCAGCCCTTGGCCAAGTGCCTTTCTGCAGTATCTATACGCACAACTTTTCATGACAGTCCTGGAATCCCTCTGCCTGGAAAATTCTTCCTCTAGAATTCCCAACTGTGGTTCTTTCTTATCACTGAGATCTCAAGTCAAATGCCACTCTTCTGAGAATTCTGTCCTGACTATAATAAACCCCCTTCCTGGCTCTACTACTCTCGTTGTACACTATGCTTTTGATTATCTCTACATTCTTACTACCATCTGTCTTGCTTACTGATTGTGTAAATCGTCTCCTCCTCACTAGAGAATGAGATCCAAGAGTTAGAAGATCTTGTTAGTCTTGGTCACTGTGATGTCTCTAGACCAATGGCACTTGTAGTAGTATTGCAGGCACTTTAAATGATAGGTGGATACAGAGAATGGGGTTTCATGTGAAAGGAGAATGAAGTCAATGGACATACTCAGAAGTTTTAGCGATCACCTTTGTGAAAGCTTTTCATTCTGAAGGTGTTTGATCTTGGACATCGCAAGACTTCTGTAGAGTAAGGAATGAAAAGAAGCCAATACAATCCTTTAAGATTCTGTCATCCAAATTCTTCTTGTCTTCTGCACTTTGATTTTACAGTCTCTGAAAAGCCACAACTCCATGCAGAGAAGAATCTTGACAGCAACAGAACCATCAGTCAGAAAAAGAGACGAAACTGAAAGGTGTTTCATGATCATCAACCTACATGACAATATGCCTTAGTTAATTCGAAACCAATAGAATAGTGCATTTTACAAGTCAATAACCTTGATCTCCACAACAAAGACAGAAGTAATCTAATAACAAATCATATCCTGTGACATAAATCTATACTACTACCATTAGTTTCTCAAATAGTAAATGAAATCATAATATATGTTACTTGTCAAGTGAGTTTACCAAAGAAATCAACCTAACTCTCAATTCATAATAGAGGGAGGAAAGCCTCTACCTCCCTGAGTGGCCACAAATTATCTGGTTAACAGGGATAAGGGGTACTCCCCAAAGCTTAGCTGCCAAGGCAAGTATTATAACAAACAAGAATGACTCCCTCTTACCTCTGCCCTATTTGAGCTTAAGCACTCAGATGTGAGCAAAGTGCCCAAAAAACACTGCCACTTACTATATTTACATGTAAGTCTCATTTTAAAACCCACAGTTTCATCCCACAGAGTTTCACCCATAAATGGACTATGAATCAAACCCAAACACTCAAGTATTGTCCAATGTCCTATGAATAAAACCCAAAAACTCAAGCATTCACATTGGGAATTATGGGTATTATAACCCATAGTTTGGTTCAAGTTTGTCTTTGTATGATGAAGATAGACTTCATTAAACAGGAGTAATAGTTAAATGAATCACAGAGGTACATCTATTACCAGAAATTTATGGATTCTACCTTTTTTTTCCTAGTTACAATGACTCTTGCTCAAAATGGATGGTAAATGATTTGCTTGTACAAGAAAACCAGAGGATGTAGTAATTTAACCCGTTTATCTGAGTTACTGCTAGGGTCAAAAAGCATTCAACATCATCTTTACAAAGAATTTATATTTCAGAGTGTTCTAAACTCCAACCAACGACTTATAAAATTTCACTTTACTAGCCGAGATAATATTGGCCAGACAAGGTTACTTAACCTATTTTTGTTTTTCTTTCATATATATTTTTTAAATAGAGTAATTAAACTATCTAGAACATATGGGTGCTATAAATGGTGTAATGTTTGTAAGTTACTGAACAAACCACCAGTCACATATTAACACCCAATGTATTGATCAATTGTTATTGTATTATTTGAATATTCATCAAAACCTGTGATCTTCATCATTTTCACATTAAAACAATAGCTCTAGATACATAGTTGTGCCACAAAAAAGAAAAACAATGTTTAAAAAAGAATAAAAACTTCTGTTCCCCTTTAAAACAAACATAGAATTCCTTATGAGAGGAATATAAAATGCTACGTTGGAAATTTTTAAGGAGGGACTCTTAACTCTAATGAAATAGTAGATTTGCCCAAATCAGCATAAAATGGCAGAACAACCAGCTCTACATTATCCATGTAGGAAATCTTTATACACCTTGGAAATAATACATTATTTGCCAAAACACAAGATCCCAAATGTTCTCATCTAGAACTGCCATCCTCACTGATGCAACCAAGAGGCTATTCATGAAATGCCAAATGGATAGTGTCTCTGGTCAAAAGGTTGACTTCCTGAAAGATCTAGTTGCTTCATAAAATTTTACTGCTATTCTGACACCAACTTGTGCCACATTCTTTACTTCCTGTGTTTCATGTCAGAACTGAACAACTATGAACTATATCCTAAAACCAGTAAAAAATTCAATTACATTGTGGGATAAATTCAATTGATATCTTTAATACTAACTTACCCATTTAAGAAGTATAGTAGAAATCTATATGAAAAATGTTCCTAATTCAGATACTTTTCTAGCTGACATTACTAGCAACCTAAAAACCTGTGTGATGGATGGAAAAAGTTAAAAATATTTCACTCTGTGGTTCCAACATTTCAGAAGTGCAATTGCAGGGAACTAGATTTAAGCTTTAATTAGGAAACGTATATATCACAGGGTTGCTCCTTTTCTGTGATCAGTGGGAAAATTTTTTTATATGCATGAGTTGAAATGCAGAGATCAATAAAAGGCAAGTTTGACAACCCCAAGGCCAAAGAAGCTTTGAGGAATTTGGAGATTAAAAAGATTATCTCCATAAACCTGGGACCATGCCATTTAATGATTCTATCATTAGGGCTACAATACAGATATCCTTTGCTTAAATATTATTAATTAGACATTTTTAATACTTTATTACAAAGAGAGAAGCATACTTTACAAAAAGTCTGTGAATTATATATGCATTTATTTGTTTTGAATAGTAAATATTTTGATGCTTCTAATTACTGAAAACTGGCCAAGAAGCATAGCAATATGAAAAAATTGATGAATAGATCATAAAGGAAATAAAATGAACAGTGCAAAGAAGCAAAAAGTGCAAGAAAGACTGTTTCTATTTCTTTGCTCAGATTAACAATGGAAGGGATTGGAGGGGAGGAGAGAGAGAGAGAGAGCACGTGTGCTTGCATGTGTCTGTCCTGATCATGTGTGTGCATCTGATCATTTAATCAGTATAAACTATCACAGCTAGCTCAAGCCTAAAATTTAACTGTGGGGCTCTAGTCTCTGCTGGAGGGTATAAATGAGTTGATCTGAAAGGCACAATGGAGTTGATCCTCTCACGTTTTCTGATGGAAGCTCATTTTCTTATAAGTGCCCTATAACCGCACACTTGGGCAGCCAGGCCTCTGATCCGTTTCCTCCGCTCATGTCTTGATGTGGAGCACAGAGTTGTAAGTGGGACAGCCTGCAGGACCGATGCTAAAAGCTTTGTTATGGGAATCCCTAAAGCATATTCCTATAAATAGGACTGTCTGCATTCACTCAAGTTGTGCACACTGACCCAAATAGCAATGATGTATATGATTCATAAATGTGTACATCAATATGCTGTGAACCAAATGGGCAGGCACAGTTCCCAAAACCATAGAAGTTTCCTTAGAAACACCCTCAGTATTTCTATCTGCCTCTCCTCTTAAAAGATTTTGGAGGAAAAGGCCAAAAAATGACAACTGGAAGAAAATAGTTTCAACAATGAAAGAGTCAAGATATCCCTTATACAAGCATATTGTACAAATTGATAAGAAGTGGCAACTCACATCGTAGAAAAATTGTCAAATAAGAAATAAAATGCCAATTCCCAAATATAATGCAGATGGCAAAACTGAGCACTCACTAACAAAAACCACATATGAAAGAAGACTCAAGTCCCTAGTATTCAGGTAAACAGATATTACAAGAGAAACCATTTCGACTCATCAGATTAAGAGAAATGTAAAAGATTAGTAACTCCAGTGCTATTAAGTGTATAGGAAAACAGGCAGGCATGTTTGTCCTTTGTTGGAAGGAGTATCAATTCCTGCCCCCCCCTTTGTATCTCCTTTTGGCTCTCTCTTAAAATTTAAAAACCACATCAACTCCTTAACTCGGCAGTCTTAATGTAGGGAAGATTCTATCATATGACAAAAAACAAACAAAAACATTTTACCAGTCATTTGTAACAATATATGTATAAGTTTGAACACTGAAGGAACAATCCTAAGAATCAAAAAATGTCTATTAACCCAGAAGAAAATTATGATATACACTATGTGTCTCAGATTGAGTTGCTCAGAAACAGATCCTGAGATGGCAGTCCCCAAAAAATTATTTATTCAGAAGTGTTCCCAGAAAAACAGACAGGGAAGAGAAACAGGGAAGGGAGAGAAGTTACTGTGCCTTCTCAAGCAATGTCCCACAGTGGGTTAATCTGGCTCAGTTGCACAGGAAAGATTTGGAGATGGCTACAGTCACATTTAGTGTTGTCCCAGATAGAGCCCTTCACCTGTCAGTCCTTCGTTCCTGGCTGCCTCCAAGAGATTGTAAAGCAGGCTCTGGCAGTTGGAGCCTGGGCGGCCTGGTGGGATTGAGGACTCCGAAAGTCATGGGCACAAAAGTGGTGGAAAAAATCCCACCTCACCTGCAACATGGGGATTTATTATGTTATGTTTAAAAGAATGAATTAGATACATACATTTCACTATGGGGTTGACCATGATATATAAGTGGGGGCGGTGGGGAAAGCATATTAGAGAATAACATAAATAATAAGTCATGCAAGTTTGTAGGGAGTGAGGAAGGGGGTCTATTTAATAATTTATGTATACATGCCTACAATGAGGCATGGGATGATACATATCAAAATATTAACACAAGATAGTGGGGGAGGGGAAGATTGAAGGAATGGTGATGAAATGGAGGGAAATAGTAAGTTTTTGCTTACTAGACTTTTGTACTTTTGTTTGGCCTACGCAATGTATTACATTCATAAATTAAGCAACAGTCAATAAGGCAAAAGATTAAATAAGTTTTATCAAAATTAATTTCTATAAAGTCTTTTCCTTGGATTGAAAAGACTCAGATTAAGCTATTTTCTCAGAGTTAACAGCCTTGTCCATTTAGCTATGAGCTGGGAAATACCTTTGAGACTTAAGTCTATATTTGTGATCCTGAAACTGACAAACAAGCAGACACAGTTCTTCTGGATAATGGGAAAATAACACAAAAAGAAATGGAAATATGTACGTTAAGGCACTGCCATAATAATATTCAACACGTTAGCATCAACATTATTTATAAAATTGGCGCAATCAGTAGCAGGAGAATGGGTACATGAATTAAAATGCATTAAAAAGAATTATGTACCACATAGACATTATATTATATTTTTAAAAGTTTTATTGAGTTAAAGAAGCATACTATAATATGAGATTAAAAAATGGAATGTGTAGTTCTGAATATATAAATGATTCTTATTACATACATTTATCATCTACCTATACCATGCTTAAGTGTGTGTAATCTATATACATTTTAAGTATGATGTTCGCTCAAAAGACGGCATCAATCAAGTGAATGTTAGCATCACCATACAATAAGCAGGGCAGTCAAAGAAAATGGTGGAAGCACAGTTGAGTGAACATCATACTACACATTGCTATCATAATTCAATTCAACTTCAAAAAGTCATACATAGATGACATTTCTTAAAACATGTATACTTTTTTTTGGCACCCCCTGTATATTTATGCCAGTATATGTAAACCGGAATGTATATATATATACAGCATGTGTGCCAGTTTACATATGCATTCCTGTATATATACATACACACACATGCTTAAAAATGCATTTATTATTAATAATGATTAGACCCAGGAGATGGAAGTATGACTGATTTTTAAAGTTTCTTCTTACTTTTCTGCATTGTTTTAATTTCAGACAATGTCATGCTTTAGCATTTTCATCCAGTAAAACCAAAACAATGCTAAAACAACTTCTAAGAAAAAAGACAAAAAATACTTCTAAAGAAGCTAGCCCTCATGCACTTAACAATTTTGACAGCTTAATAGTGGGAAAAGGCTACTATTGAACTGACCGAATAGAATATCCTAAAAAGTATCTGATGTTTCATTATTCAGTATTTTAGCAAAAACTGTATGAAGTATATATATGATCAGCCTGGCCATAGAGCATCTGGGATCTGAGTCTGCAATTTTAGGGCTTTCAGGTTGACTCCAAGCTTGAGGGGGAAGGACTCAAAACTGCATATCCTTTGGGATTGGAAAGTCTAGTCCAAGCTAAAAGGCCTGTATTTGCATTCTGCCTGTCATGTCCTGCCATGATTAACTTAAAGCCTTCATAAGTTTTAAAAAAAAAAAAGGGTGAGCATTCACCATCAGCAAGTACATCTACATAGGTCAAAATGAGCAAAGATTATTATTTTTTAAATTAAGTATGTCAGAAACATATCCTTGAGTTAAAAGTTCAGCACAGTATGCATTATTCATGGCAGGAGATTATCT
The DNA here is from genome assembly GCA_963574415.1 of Tarsius wallacei. Taxonomy (NCBI): domain Eukaryota; kingdom Metazoa; phylum Chordata; class Mammalia; order Primates; family Tarsiidae; genus Tarsius; species Tarsius wallacei. Next base: position 58,631 of record CAUYQG010043854.1, on the reverse strand, counting down.
TCCCTTCTGCACCTCTTGGAAGTCAAAGGAGCCATATTTTAAAAAGTCCAAGATGGCAGAAATAGAGCAACATTCTTTCATTATCACTAAATATCAATAGTGCTCCTGAAGAATGCTCTGCAGATTTTCAGTCAAAAGTTGGCATTTATTTTACTGACAGACTTATAATATGCATATATTTGGTACCCAGGTGGGGTAACAAGCCTTCTCTACATCTTTTAGACATTGCCTCCCCTCAACAGACCATTCCCAACATTCAAGAAATTTCTCTATGAATTTGTACACACAGCATGCAGAGACAGTTAAAGACATTATGGAAGAAAGCTCTTGCTTGAATCCATACAATATTGCCTTAGAAACAGTGAGGCAGCAAAGGGACTCACAGAGGTCAAACTGAATTTTTAAAAAAGGAAGAAAAAGGAAGAAAGAAAAAATTAGATTTTTTTCATTTAAAAACCATTTTGTTGTTTTATTTTTTCTTAATGACTTGCATTGCAGATGTTTTCTTGACCTTTTAAAAATTACTTATTTATTTATCCTGACTCAGTATTCTACTTATCTTAAGACAACAGCTGTAAAAAAAGGTCAGTTCAAAGGTAAGTCTTCGGTGAGTAATATGGCTAGACTGAATTTTTTAATTTAATTTTAAAGTACTTCTGACAGGCTTCCTTCCCACGTTCCTTTTTGCACAAGCATGCCACACAGTTGAAGAAAAGCTCTTCTTTGACATTCAGTAACGTGAGGCCCTTCTAACCCAGTGGAGCATACTACCAAAAACACACACATGCTGCAAGCTGGAACACTATTAAAAATCTTTTTATACAACAAGCTTTATTTTACCGCTAACAAACCCACTCACATCAAAATAATAAGCCACGTACTTATTCAATGGGTAGTAGCATTTACCATCTTTGGTTTTAAACACAAAGATCTCTAAAAAGCAAAGCCAATGGATCCAGCAAATCTAGCGTGAATGTATAGAATATGCCTTTTACTACTTTTAATGGTTTTCTTCTTCACTGAAATAAAAATGTACTAGATTACATAACACTGCCACAAATAAATAACTGGCAGAAGTGACAGTTTCTCTATATACTGTGAAATGATACTTTATTGAAGGGTAATGAATGGCTAGCTTAAAGCAAATATGGCAGAGTTTATATAAAACATGACTTTTATAACATCAAAAACTGAAGCTGAACTTTCATTTTGCCAAGACAAAATATAATTTTTATTGTTCTAGTGAAACACAAAAATATGCATTTTCCTCATCAGCAAAAACTAAAATTAAATGCTTTCTTGAAAAATATTTCAGTGGCCAAGTTTTAAATCATCTTTCAATACATCAAACTTGATTTATTATAATGGAGAAGTACAGCGCTGTGAATTACCCATTATGTTGGAAAATCCAGAAGTTCTTTTAATTGGTTTTGAATGAAAGCATTATTCTGCATTTCTAATCATGTTTCTACTCCTAAGGCTAATATTAAAAATGAATTACAATTCCTGAGCAAAGGAATTGACTCGGAATCATGGCTGGGATTAACATTTTGTTACAGATAATCCACAAACTACAGAATCCAAAAGCCTATAACTGAGAGTTGAGTATATTTTCTAAGTAAGAAGCTAAAACGCTCATTAGACACACTCCATGTGAATAATGAACTGTCTGAAAAGCGTACATGTGTTATGTAAAGCATTTTACATTCTATTGTACAATGAGTTCTTCTTCCAAGATCGTCAGTTTAAGTATTTAGTCACTACATTTTATTATATTTTGAGAAATGAGATACAAGCAGAGTTGTCAACTGTCTTTCCCTGGAATTAAACATACCTTCAAATTGCTTTTATAACTTGAAGATTAAAAAACAGTTCTAATTTACCAACCACAACAAATGGTAATTGTCAGTCACAAATATACACTCTAGTTTAAAGTAAACCGACATTATGGTCACAATAAATTAAAGTAATGCTACAAGACAGAAACTGGTCATTTGAGCCATGAAGTGATTTCAACTAAAACTTCAAACATTAATGAGGAAATATAAACTGACCTATTCACTGACAATTAAGCAACTCTGATTTGAGCAGCAGAAATTATTTGCATAATGAAAATGCCCTTCCCCCAATTATTCAAATTATATTTTAAAAGGAAAGAACACACGAGAAGAGATTTTTATTTGTAGGGACGTTTTAATGAGGTGATAGGTATCTTAATAAGTGTTCTTGGGTGAAGACACCTGGATTATTAAGCAGCAATTCTGCTGTATCCTATATTAATTCATAGCAAGATTTTATCACGTCTGTTTAATTTATTAGAGACTTGAAGTACTTGGTATCACTTGCATGGTTAAAGTAAACCAATTTAAACAAAAGATGAAATAAATGGTAAGTTTTGAAGATTTGAGTTTTTCAGATATTTTTCTTTTAGCTTAACAATAATTCACCAAAAGTACAAATCAGGAAGATCTGCATGAAATTAACTTTAAAGCAGCTTTGCAAATGAGTCCTGGAGGGTTTTAAGAAAAAAATGTCATCAAGCAAAAAGAACTCTAAATATATTAATTGTATTATTTCTTATATAAAGTAACTTTAAATTAAGGGAAAAATTCCCTATCATCGCCAAATGACCTCTTGAGTATGTAATGCTTCTCAAGAGGAAAGTCCTATCTGGAATAATTAAAAGACATTATTATTATTCATTTTATTTATTTATTTATTTATTTAGACAAAGTCTTCCTCTGCCATTCAGGATGAACTAAATTTAGACTTCTTTTTTAAAACATCATGTCTGTGTTTGGGGTAACTCCCTATATTTCTGAGATTTACTACACTGGTAAATCGACATACCAGCTCCAACAAGCTGGTCAGGTCAGGTATGTCTGGTCAATTGGGTGAAGGTCATAGGCATTTTCATGTACATAAGAAAACTGTCTAAATGCTTACTCTATTGTAATTTAGATCTGCCTGCAAAAAACTTATCTATGTCTAAACTATACTGATTAACCTGTCTCAGTAGGATCACAGCTCACCTCAGCCTCGAACTCCTGGGTGCAAGCTATCCTCTTGCCCTAGTCTCTTAAGTAGCTAGGACGACAAGCACATACCACCATACCTGGCTAATTTTTAATTTTTTAATTTTTCTTATTGTTGTTATTGAAATGAGACATCACTATAGTGCCCAGGCTGGTCTCAAACTCCTGACCTCAGGCAATCCTCATGCCTTGGCCTCCCAATGTATTGCTGGGATTACAGACATAAGCCTCCATGCCCACCTATTTATTGACTGTTAATTTTGTAATTGCTATAATTTATTTCACTCCAAATTGCTTCAACCCATAGGCAGCTATAATTTTTTCTCAGGATGAGACTTTTTTTTTTGAGTCAGAGTTTCACTTTGTTGCCCAGGCTGGAGTGCAGTGGCACACTCCTGGCCACCACAGCCTCAACCTGTTGGGCTCAGATGATCCTTCCGCTTCAGTCTTCCATGTAGCTGGAACTACAGATGTGCCCCACCATGCTCAGCTTATTTTTTTGATTTATTGTAGAGACGAGGTCTCATCATGTTGCCCAGACTGGTCTCAAACCTGTATGCTCAGGCAATCTTATTGCCTTCGCCTCCCAAAATGATGGGATTACAGGCATGAGTGTTAATTATCTATTTTAAAAATAAAGAGTTAATATATAACTTAATGATAAATTATTTTTCATTTATGCAATATAACAAGCTGCATAGATTTTTTTCAATTTATCTCACTAATTTGGGCCCCAATTTTCCCGATTGGGGGTTAAAGTAAACATTCTCCTAAGTAATTTACAGCTCTAAAATGGCTATGTTTCTCCAGTGATATTTTTCTGAAAAAGACCATTTTTTCCTAGTTCTTTTTCATATGAACTATAGAGTCTGTCCAAAAATATCCCTTATCATTTTTCTGTTACAAGAAGGATAAAATATTATTGCAAATAATAGAATCAATTTGATATAAGTGCAAAAAGAACTTTTATATGATATGAATTAAATAACTCAAGCAAGTAACTCTTTCCATAAGTGGCTCACTGAATAAGTAAAGGCAGGAGCAAAATAAAATAAGCATTTGGAGACTCCAAAGAGATTTGTCTACATAAAAAAAGAAAGAACTAAAAGGGTACTCAAATTCCAGCTATCAACAATCTTGTACCATGAGCTTTGCTGTATAAAACAATCATTGCCAGAGATTCAATATTATTTCTTTTGATCCAGTGGGCTGTTCTCATGGATAACTTGGAAAGCAACATTTGCAATAAAATGTGACAGAAGGGATTTTACAGCCTGCTTTGGAAAAGCCTAAAATGTGCTTAAATCTAATGGTCAAGGACTATACAAAAGTAAAGAATATTTAACCTGGGTTTTTTTTGTTTGTTTGTTTGTTTTTGTTCTGTTTTACTTCCACGTTGGATAGGTATTGGGCAGTGCTCTTTCCATGCAATGGAATATAATGGCAGCTGTTCATATATGTCAGCCAACCTTCTCCAACCCCAGTCAGGTCAATACTGGCCTGCAGAGTAAAGAAATCAAGATTCAAGGCGAAGATTACTGACTATACACTTGAGAACCAGAAATATGAAATATGAATGCCTCGAGAATGATTCTTCCGTATGCTCTAAGAAAACGAAAGTAACCCATGATAGTTTTAGTGTTAGGAAGCAATTTCCTTTCCATTATCAAACTTCAGTACTTTTAACCAAAGCTTACACATGAAGGCAATGAATCCAAACACTTTTCCATTGCAAACTTACACCTACAACATTAAAAGTTCATGGCCTCTCATCAAATCAGGCGTGCCTATATTTAGAAATGTGCTACTTTTGGATTTCAGAAGAATTTTGAAGCAGTTTTTGCACTCCATGTATTTCCATCTCAAAACTTCCACCTAAAACAAACCAACTAATCAATTGATTAATTAACTAGCCAAGCATTCAATGTACTTGTTAAATGACTTAACTGTCTGTACTAGACAAAATGGAAATCCTGCATATGAAAAAAACAATAAAACTACAAACAAAACTTTTAAAAACACAAAACACAACTTACATTTTCTCAAGAAATTCTGCTGGATAGAGGGCTTTTGTATGAGTTAGTTACAAAGTATTTTAAACCAGCTAATCAGATTTTGGAAAGAACAACATTCTATGAATAGAACTAGGAGCTCCTATAAGCTTACATGATACATGTAATCACTCATTTAACTATTCTTTCTTTCCCAAAACAAGTTCTGAACAAGGTACTAGGATATCACCATCTGTAAAAATATTCTATTTCATATTTTCAATCTATTTTCTCCATTTCATTAAATGATTTCTAATCAAACAATCATGCCAGAATAAATATATGATACAGTCAAAAAGCAAGTCTATATTATAATCCAAACATCTGTTATTTCCTACACAGAGTTTTTTACTCATTACATTCCTGGCAGGCTTTGAAGCAACACATATACAAGTAAGTTTATTAGTTAGAGCCTACTTTTGCTTTTAAAGATCTGGCTACAGATCTCTTTCAAGTATAGTCCCAGTTACAAACTCTTAAATGTGATTTATAACATGAAACCTTCACATCAGCAGGGTACAATGGCTCGAGCCTGCAATCTCAGCTCTTTGGGAGGCTGAGGTGGAAGAATCATTTGAGGCCAGGAGTTCAAGACCAGCCTGGGCAACATATGGAGACTTTGTCTCCACAAAAACAAAACAAAACAAAACAAAAAATCAAAAAATTACCTAGGCATGGTGACACACACCTGTAGTCCCAGCTACTTGGGAAGCTGAGGTGGAAGGATTGCCTGGGCCCAGGAATTGGAAGCTATGGTGAGACGTGATCCAGCCAGGGCAACAGAGTACTCCAACAAAAAACCCAAACAAACAAAACCTTCACATGAAAAGTCCAATTCCATAACACAATTGGAAGTAAAATTTTTTTATTATTAATTGCAATAAGGAATAAGGAAGAACACCTAATGATCCAAATTGGTTGATATTTGATAGATTTTTTTTTACCTTTTTAGTCATCCTAATTTATGTTTCGTTTCACATAGGTATCTCTGTTCTCGTTTTCTGAGCTCCCATGAACTGCTTAACTCCATGTAGCCCTGCCTTCCACTGACTGGTACCTTGCTAAAATTTAATGGCCAAATCTGATGTACATTCCAATCAAATGTTAGAAATAACTGCACAGTATCTAACACCAATGACAGCAGAAGTTCTTTTATACCTTAGTTCTGCAACACTCCTCTCATAAGGGTGTCCTTTTGTCTCACTTTTCAATCTTTCTCCACACTCCCTTTTCCTCATCCTATGCTGGAAATGTTGGTATTTTTTATTGCTCCGTTCCCAGCTCTATTCTTTCTTCCCTCTTCTCTCTTCTTCTTATAGTTCCCTGTGCAATTTTGCTCATACAACACCACAGGGCTCTTGTCCACAACACTTCCTAAAGCTTCATACTCATATCAAACTACACAGGACATCCCTACTAAAGTCATCTCAAAATGAAAACTTGACTTGGAATTTTTTCCTTTCAAAACATGTGTAACATATGGGTTTTGTTCTGATAGATTTACCGCATGCCCACATTAAACGTGAAGGCACTCTGGGATCTTTCTCCTTCCCTTCTCACTTCCAGTTAAGCCATGTTGATCTCTTTTCCTAAATATGTTCTAGGTCCTTTGCCTTCTCTGCATGTTAACTTTCATCACCTGGATCAGCATGTTCAGCATCTCTCACCAAAATCACCACGATGGTCTTTTACCTCAGACTCCCTGACTCCAAGCTTTAAACGCTCTCATCTTTTCTTTTTTCCCCCTACTTTTAAAAGTCTAATGCATTTCTTTTTCTTTTTTAATTATAAAGATGTGGAACAAGGGTACCTGCACAATGCATATTTGTATACCTAACCCTTACTGTACCCCACAATTTTAAAATAAAAAATATGTAGTAAAAAAAATAAAAATAAAAATAAATGTTTAAAAAAAGATGTGGGGTACAATTCAGGGTTAAGTACACAAACGTTGATTATGCAGGTACCCTTGTTGATGAGGTGTGCCCCTCCCTCCCCTAGCAGTTTCCCTCAACTGCCACTCCCATCACCCTCCTGATAGTTTCCCACTACTGCCAATCCCTTTCTTATAGTGTTATGATAAATCTTAATCCTGCCTTCGGTGGCCCTCCGTTATTTTTAGGTATGCTTCTACTATTTGTCCCCTAAAAGATATTATTTCTCAGCAAATGGCATAACCATGTACTCAATGCTCAAACTAGAACCCTAGAGGTCATTCTTGTTTCCTCTCTTCCCTTCACTTCTTGCATCCAATACTAATGTACTAGGCTGTCAATTGTGTCTCAAAAGTACATCCCATATCCACCTGCATCGAACTATCTTCCCCACTTTCATCTGTGTTCGTAACATTTTGTCCAGAAAACTGAGTACACTAATTGGTCTCCTCTTCCACTTTTGACACCTTACGTTCCATCTCCACAAAATAAAATTTTTTACATAAAAATTATTATGGAAAACACTAGACACATATATACTATAATACAATATATGACATTAAGATTAACATAGCATAATAGCATATGGATTCCCATATCTCATTAACTAACTTCAACATAACCAATCCTGTTTCCTCTATAAGCTCGGCTCCTCCTTCCTGATATTATTTTGAAGCAAAGTATAGACATGCTCATCTGTAACTTTTCAGTATGTATTTCTAAAACAGGATGACTTCACTTTTTTAAACCCAAAAGGCACTAAAAGAACCAAATTCCTTAATCACATCCTGTCTTCTTTCATATTTCTCTAATTGTCAATTTTATTTAGTTGTTTGTTTAATAACTTGAATCAAGATCCAAATAAGTCTTATACTTTGTGTTGATTAATCTGTCTCTTAAGGCTCTTATAATCCATAAGTTTCTCCTTTAGCCCTTTTTTTCTTGAAATTTTGTTGAAGGATTGTTTCTTTTGCAAAGTTTCAGGTCAAAGTCAAAATTATGCTGATTATTCCTAGAGTATCATTTAAACATAGTCTGCTTTTCCTCTATTTCCTATAAATTTATTATCGGAACTAGAAGTTTGATAGCTGTTCTTTAAGGTCGGGTTCATCAAGGTATAATTTAGATACAGTAACATACAAGAGAGGGTGATCATTTGAAAAAAATAAATTATGACTACCACGCACTTCAATGCTTAAAATCCTCCAGTAAATTATTACTGCATGAAAGATAAAATCTAAACAATCCTTACCGTGGTCTACAGAGTCCTTTACCATCTGGTCCCTGAACATTTTCTTAATTTCATCATGGATCACTCTTTTTCTCCCTGACTTCCAGGTAACCACATTTAATCTTCTCTCCATTGTACCAATATCCCCCTTGTATTCCCATGCAGGGCCTTTGCACTCACTATTCTTTTTGTCTAAAAGGATCCAATAAGTGCCTGGTTCCTTCTTATTATTGATTTCTCAGCTCAGATATCACACCTTCTGAGAAGGCTTCTCTGCCTACCTTAACTAAATTAGCTGGTGCATGTATACATATAGATGTTCACTTATGTACATACATATCACTGTCTCTTGTCTTCAAAGTCCTTATCATTTTCTGAAATTGTTTTCATTTTTTTTTTACTTATTTGTCCGTTTCATCTCACTAAACCATATATTACATGGTTATTTACTAATCCAGTGTCAAAATCAGTGCCTAATTCTTAGTTCAGTAAATATTTGCTGGATTAATCACAGATTCTATGAAGAATCTCATTCTTATAATATCTAGAACTCTCTTCCCTGATGCCATGTCTCAGACGTAGTGAATGGACACAACTGCTTTTCCCCAAGTTCATCATGCTCTCTCTGGTCTCTGTACCTTTGTTTACAATACCTGGTTCACTCCTTTCTGCCTCCATTTTTCTGCCTTGTTTATTCAGAGTCATTCTTTACATTTTAATTAAACATAACAGCAATCCATTTATGCTACATGCACAGTATACTATACATATAAAATATACTTCATGTACTTTAGAGAGGGTCCTATAGGATAATGGCCAAGAATAAGGTTCAGGAGCCATGTGGCCTGAACTTCTATCTCTATTCTACCACTTAAGTACACAGGCAAATAAAGAGCTTTTATTCCATAAAATCTCTTGGCCTCAGTTTTTTCCACTTAAAAATGATGGGGTTAATATAATAACCTCATTGAACTCTTTTGAGTATTATATTATTTGATACGTATGAAATGCTTAGAACATTTATTCAATAAACATCATCTATTTTTCTGTAATTTTTCTATGCTTAGCATCTCATATTGAAGTGGTTTGCTTTGTGTCTGCTTCTTACAACTGGCAAGCCTTTGGTGGCATGGTGGGGCAGATGTTATCTTTCCTTCATTTTTCTAAACCCAGCCCTAGGCATGGTTTCTGACACCTCATAGTACTCCATACATGTTTTTTGAGTGACTATAAGTGAATCTGGTTTCTTTGGGCCAGGAGTACATCCTGGAAAAAGTGGGGGGAAGTGTCAAAGTTGTGTGAATAAAGACTAGTAAAATATGCCCTAATTATTCACCAATAAAAAACTCAATCAGTTAGGAATAACTGCTGTGTGGATATTTGGAGGGAAGGAGGTAGCTCATCCAACTTGCCTCCATGAATCAGAGTAAAGAAACAATGGGAAGTTCAAAGTCCAATCTAGGACTCCATTCTTTGAACACGGTCTCCTTTGCATCTTAGAGGAAAGCATTTAGTCTATCCTACTATAAAACCAAAAGCTACATAAGGAAGACCATTATTTCATCCAGGTACAAAATCTTCCTTTGGTTCACATATTCAATAATTCATAAATATAAAAATCACAAACCAGGTCAAAACCAGTGACATACATCTAACAAGAAAAATGATCCCAGATTTTGTCGTATTGCCCTTTAACCTGTAAACCACACATTAGATAAAGACCAGCAAACTTTTTCTGTAAAGGGCCACATAGTAAATATTAAAATATTTAATAAGCCTAAAGGCTTGTGGGCCACATTAATTAGCACTGGTACTATAGTGCAACAGTCATTGAACACACACAATTGAATGAATATGGTTGTATTCCAATAAACTTCATTTATGGACACAGACATTTTAATTTTATGTAATTATTAAATGCCATGAAATATTCCTCTTCTTTTGATTTTTTTCAAACATTTGAAAATACAAAAACAACTCTTGCCTTACAGTCATATAAGCAGGCACCCAGTCAAACTTGGAAAATAGGCCATAGTCTGTTGACCTACATATTAAACCAATTTTATTAGCTCTTTTCCAAACTTCTAGGAAAACATGATTCTCTTCATAAATGCAAAGTGATAATGATGAATTTCCTCATATTAAAAATATTATTCCTATTGTAATTTCTACAAAGTCACTACTACAACAAATCTCTTTTGGTTAATGTGAAGCATAAAAATATTTAATATAGCTACATAGTAAGATATTTGATGGGCAACTAATTCAAGAACTCTATTAATCCTAATTTATTTGCATGTTTATTGTTCAATACTTGAATCTGTCAGTCTTATTAGTGACAATTTCCTCAACTACACTAGAAAGTACGATGACAAAATTCCAATAATTTATTCAACCAATCATGATTTTAAAATAATCTCATGGCAATTCTTCCTATGTTCCCAAAGGAAAAGAAATCCATGTTGTTTTCACTCTACAGATATTTATCACCCATATACTATGTGAGAGACAATGAGAAATATAGCAACTTCTTTTGCATTTGTGCAAGAATTGTCCATCTTTCTTGTGCATTCACAAATAAGTATCTGAAACAGTTAAATGAAAAGTGTCATCATTATTTTGATAAACCTCAGAAGAAATGCAACCACCTTCACTCAGGATCAATATGACCCACAGTTTTCAAGACCCAAGGTTCTCCAGGGAGTGCTACAAATTGACAGGATCGTCTCTTCGTGCTTGATCCGACATGAGATACAGCAAAAGACACGTAAACCCAGAGGTGAAGAGCCTCATCTCAGACAGTTCCGTATTGGCCAGACAAGCAGTGTGGCTCAAGAAGCCAGCTACATCTTCCACAAGTCAATTGTGAATTACTCTCTCTAAATTGGCTCCACAGCTGTGATTTTCAGTTCCTAGAGTACCCTCCAAATAACCGGTTTTAGGGAAAAATATAAAAGCCTGCTTCCCCCACAAGCACACACCTTTTGGCAATCTGCCATACCAACTCACAAAGGACTTGCAGATCTGAAAAGGGACACTTCTGGGTCTCTATCAGAAAAATAGCATGTCAAGAGTTTGGCATAGGGCTGCCGTCAGGCACTCAAACACATAACTTATTTCGGTTTTGGAGACCTACAGAGTAGATCTATGAAATAAATTTGGTTCAGAGGGAGACTGAAGTATTCAGCCACAAACAGATGAGAATCAGAGAAACTGTACCAAACTTTTATTTTGTTTATTTTCAAAGGAAATAAGAATTCTTTTTAAAAAAAAGGTAAGAAAGGAAAGAAATAGAGGAAGCTAAGAGTATTGCCAACAATATTAGCCCCTTTCTGGGAATTTGAAGAAAACTCACAATCTGGCAATAGGCACGCATTACAAAAACTGAATTTTGCTATCTTTCAAACAGTAGATATTCTGCTTTTATCTAATCAACTGCATGTAGCTAGAGAGTTAGGAGATCTGGAAGTGAATGATAAATGTAGATGAAAGTTTATATTTCAGGGTGCAGAAGTAGCCTGGACTTAATGTAACACAGCTACGTAGGTATGGCATGTATATAAATCTCATATGCACATGCACATACATGCACACATACGTATGGGGAGAGAGATAGGGAAAGAAAGAAGAGGGAGAACAGTGTAAAAAAAGATCATCTTCCATATATAAATATTATACATAAACATACACAGATATGGAAAAAGAGAACAGAGAACAAATCTATCATCTTTCACAGAGAAGAATGATTCGTGTCCTTTCAATCCTTCAAAAGCGAGTTTCCTTTGAGCCTGGATTATTAAATAATTCCTACATTACTATTTTCCACAGATACACTCCTGAAATTATGTTGGTTATTTAATCTGCAGGTTAAATTAGATGACTTGATCACCTGGCATAACTTTAAAACCCTGCAACTGTCTTTATAACACTTCTGGTTTCATGGAAAGTTCACCAGGTTGATATTTACTTACATGACTGAATTCTAAATAGGGATTAATAAAATGATTAATTTACTCTTCTTTTCTCCTCTCTCTCTCCTGTTTCCCCCATGAGTCATGGTTGGCCATCTACAAGAACAAAATATCTAACTGAGGAAAACTGTCTTCCAATCGCAGCATCTGTCTCCCTGGCAAGCTCTGCCGACAGTTGGGTCCTGGCTCTGGAATTGTTCAAGAAGCTCTTTCGCGCTGAGCTATTAGTGGGCTCTCTTCCTTCTAGGTGCTGCTTCCTACTGATTCCTCCCAATTTGAAAGATGAATTTGTATATACTTATCCTTCTGAGAATCTGCTATTGTGTAAATATCTCCAGTTGAGACCCTCGTGGGAGGGCTCGCAGGACACAGGAGCAATGGCATTCCTTTTCTTACAAAATATCCATAAAATAGCTCGGCAGTTCCCAAGGGTCTGCTTCTGGTATTATGTAAGCAGCTTCTCTTTCAGAAAGGGAAAGAGATGCTTCAAGACACAGAACTAAAAATGCCCACAGCTCTCTAAGGGAATTTCAAAATAGCAAGTTGCTTAAATACCAAGGAAAGCACCTGGTTCCTCTCCAAGCCTAAAGATAGCCTACAATAGTTTAAGAAATGTAAGCAGGAGTGGGGGAAGGGAGAGGATAGAGGCCATGGATGACACTGGGAAGACTGTGGACCACACAGAATAATCTGGCAACACACAATTGAGCAAGTTCTGTCATTTCTGAAATTCTATAAAAAGTACTTAGCTGAAGAAGTTTTATGTTTTGTTTTTGGAAAAGTGGTTAAGGTGCAGGCATATTTGTGTAGGAAAGATATGCCAGCAATTGCACATCTGGCTTGTTTTAATTCAGAGTCTAAAATACTTCTGTCAGGTTCTCCTTTTCTTTCCTAAAAATGTCTCCCTAAGTCCACTTTTTTCAAACAATAACTCAACCCTTAGACCTCCCTGGAAGTTCTTGATTCCTAAAAGAATTAGAAGACATCTTCTGTTATTTTAGATTCCATTTTAGGTTGAGAAAAAACTGAAAATGGTCAAGAAAGTCCAGCCTTTATGTTGCCTGAGATACTTTTGAAATTTGCCTCAATCAAAAGCTGAAATAGCATGAAGCACCTTCCAACTATGAAATAAAAAGTCTACTGGACGAATTATTTGTAGCCTTCTCATTGAGAGTAAAAATAACTTAAACTCTCCTAAAGACCTAAAAGCATTTAAGAAAATCCAAGTAACTCCGTACATTTAATATTTTCTAAGAATAAATACAGAAAAAAAGATTAAGCCTTCAAAGATCTCACTTATGTAAGTCTGACAACAACAAAAAACACACAGTGGAAAGGATTAATCTCAAACAAAACTCGGAAAAGAAGCTTTTGCAGAAAACTATTCCTCTGGCTAGATCTCCTTTGTTTACAATAAGAAGTAGAATTTGGACCCATTATATATTCCTTCTTATGGTCTCCCTCATGAATTGAGGTTGTGAAAGTAACATTATAATGATCTTTTATCTATAGCATGATTTATTTATAATATGAAATCCCTTTTTACATTTTTAGAGTTGTAATAATTGAATGCTCCCCTTAATAGTCCAAAACAACAACAACAAAAACCACTGGAATATGAAACAAATATTTATTTCGCCATTCCTTTTCCAGAAAGCTTTGAATGCTACTCCAATACAAACAGCAACAAATTTTGTCTTAAACATTAAAATTTTTTTTTTCAGTTTTAAGGGTCATATTTAGAACTGAACCAACTATGAATATGAATAAGTTGGAGGCCATGTCTAAAGCTGGTGTCTTTTCATGTAAAAGACAAGACTTCCTAATAGTTCCATTTGTTTTCCATTAAAAATCTACTCATTGTATTCACAGCAATCCACATGCCAGTATGTGAGCCTGCTTGGACAAAGCGTTTGCTTTGTGTGTATCAGATGCAAAATTTACTTAAATTCCAGATAATTGCAAGTGCATCTGCTAGGATTTGTCACTGGTCTATATGAACATTTTCACAGTGTATACAAAGAGCAATTATCCAACAACTAAAGAAAAAGAAACAGTCATTTCTGCAAATTATAGGCAGCTCCTTTATCAAGGAATAAGTTTGTGCTAAAAGAATACAACCCCCAAACCCTTTTAAAAATAAAATGTATTCACTCACACCACGTTCATTAACAACACAGAACAAAAAAGGGAGCTTTTTCAACTGTTAAATTACTAGGTCTGAAATAAGGATAACTGCAATTTCAAATAAAATTATCTCACAAAACATTAAAGTTTGCCCTGAGGAGGGGAAAAAACCACACATGTACACACCCGATTTAAATCAATTTGATGCACTGGTATATATTCTTATTCTCCATTCATGACAAAATATTTCAACAATAGTCACTTAGGCTATTTATCATGTTTTTAGTTCCCTAACTTGAGATGTAAGCTCACAGAGTCAAGAATATGAAGAAAAGTCAAAACAGGAAAGATTTTTTGAAAATACTTGAGTTAAAAGTCTTAATTTAAAAGATTTTGCTCTATAGAGTAAAAGTTCAATTCCAAGCAGGCTTAAGGTGTTCGTTCCAACTGGACTATTTGGTCAACACTTCTCTTTCTTTCTCTCACTTTTTCCTTTCTTTCTCCTTTGCTCTTTTATTTTTTTAACATCACACACAATCCCATTTCATTTGTCACACTCAACACAACCAGCCTTCCTTCAAAGCCTAATCCAATTTCCAGACTTATACACCTCATGCCAACTAAACAACATTGACTTTTCTCTTCAACAGCCTAAGAGAGTAGATCTGTTCTTTTTAACCAGTTCTCAAAGTTATTCACAATAATTGCAGTGGTGTCATTAGAACAGAAAGTAAACTATTTAATAAAAGACTAAAAAATTTTTGTGGTGTTTGACTTATTTGAAATCTATCAGTTCAGTGGACATTTATTTCCTGTTTCACCTATTTAAATATCTTCATTATCATTTTGTAAAATGTATTATGTTACTGACCAAGGCTATTAGTCAGTAAAAACCCATCTCCGAATTCCCCAAACTAGAGAACCATCATTATCATTAATATTTCATGGAACTGCATTAAATGAGACAATATTCAATATTTAACTATCTAATCCTACAGTAATTTATATTAGAAAATACCAACCAAGTGAGAATTCAGCCAGCCGGATTATTTCATTGGATGAACCTTTGTCATTATTAATAACACTTCAGTATCTCATATTTTTTCAGCACAGAATGTAACATCCAAGGACTGAAAGTGATTTTGTTTCTAATTAATTCTCAAAATCCGTAGGAGACAGTGATGGAAGGATAAATATATTAATTTAGAATTGAAGAATTAAAGGCTGAGCCTTCAGATGCAGAAGTTTTACTAGAGATGTGGATTACTTGGGTGGGCCCTATACCTAAGTAGGTTTACTAATAATTCAGGGCTTCTGTTTGAGTCTCAGAGAGTCTAAACTATGCAAAAAAGGAATGCAGTTTTATTTCTTTCAAGTACCACATTTGCTAATTTATAAGCAGATTTATAAAATGTGTCTGATATATTATTCAGAACTCCTAGTATTAATTTGCTTACTTTGTATATTTATACATAAGCAAATGCCAACCCATTCTTGGTGAATTATCTTTAATTTCAGAATGAGCAGAGTTCAAGTAGACAACATTTTAATATGACTCTTGGTGATAAGAAAAAGAATTATACAGGACAAGCATATTTGAGACTGGTGTGTGCTAAAATGAAAAGCATTTGGCTTAGTACCTTTATAATCAAGAATACCTTCTAATTCATTTAAGCAGCAGAGACGCTTTTATTGCTGTTAACCTTGTAGGTTCATACTCTGAAGCACTTGGTATCCATCCCCTAAGATGGTTACTTTCTGTATTAAGAAATAATAGCAAATATTTGCTGAGGAGGGGGAGGTAATCCACTTTTTTGACTGCCCCTGCCCTTGTTATTTTGAGGAAATTCCACCATATATATCTTGCAGGTGGTCTAAATCTTTATCTCTCATTATAGAATATGGAAGGTCCAGACTCTCAATTTTCCAGACTTCCTAGTATAAAAGGTGTGGACACTTAATCAATATAAAACCAACTGGGTGGATGTCCCAACTGGGAACTTTCAATGGAGAGTCTGGGACCAGAAACAACAATGGAGGTGAGTTTCTTGCAGGCATTGTGCAAGCGGCCATATTTCTAGGGCAGCAGTGCTGGTGATGCTAATGGCAGGGAGTGTCAATGTGAGGGATACAGAGAGCTCCAGCCAGGCACAAGAAGTGCCTGACTCCACATCTTTCCCAGGTGAGTGTTATTCTAAATATCCTTCTAACATACTTCCTTTTCACTTACATTAGCCAGAGTAGTCTCTGCACCTTACAAGCAAGAACATAGCCCAAACCCCAAATCAAAAATAATAATTCAAATAGCGCAAATGTATTCTAGGTTGGTTAATTCTATAATCTGTTGGGGGGAAGAGATCTTGAATATTATGAATTGTAAGGAATCTTCTTCAGCATACAGACTTCACATCCAGAAGTACCTGGCAGCACCAGATAAATTATCTAATAAATCCTTAGAAATTCAGGAACCCAACAGGAAAAGAGTCAAGAGTCAAAGTTTAAATGAAGAATGCATCAACAAAAGCTCTTCCTATTTTTTTTTTTTCTGCAGCCATTCCTTTTGTGATTCAGATTGACAAGGAAAAGAAGAGGGAAAAGAAATTTTGGTGGTTTAGCTATGATTGACCGGAAGTGAGATATGTACATCTTGAAAATCACAGTTAAAATGAACAGTAATCAGGAGCCTGACTGGTGATATCAGACGTCAGAGCTGACTGCCCAAGTCCAGGAAGCTATTTCCTGGGGCTATGGAAAGAGTGAGTGCCCCAAGCCCTGCTCCTTTGCCACCAGCTTTCAGAGTTATTCACCTAGTACTTTTCAAGAATATTATCCTTCCCACAAATGATTGATGAAAGATGAATCTAAGAGCATGAACAAATTTTGAAAAGTAAATCCAGGAACCTACATATTCACCATAGGCTTTTAAGTTCAATAGAGAAAAAAATTCCTTTAGAGAACATTTTTCATCCATGCAGCATTTGGGGATCACTTGAAAATTTTCTTCCCAATTCCTATAATTAAAAAAAAATACCCTTCTTTAAAAACCATAAATAATAAATTGATTCAGTGGTTGTGAAAAATACAGGTTTACAGCTTTGGGGCATGGAGTCATCTACCCATTCACTGATTAAATTTACACAGGAAACACATTCTAAAAATGATCAACATCAGAATTTGTCCTTACTCTGAAACCCAGATATGAACAATAATCTGACTCCTATTGGCAAGGATATACAGCTAATATGGACCCTCTGGCTTCACCCTTTGCTTAATCATTTCTGTTATTAGGTATCTGAATTTTTTTTAAAAAAAGGAAACCAAACTCTGAAGTTACATCCTTGACCTCGCCAGAAGCTATGATTTTCTCAGAGTAAATACATTTGGAGTTTCAGAGCAATGCTATGAAAACGCACACAGACAACATAAAAACAACTATTAAACTTCTGTAATTAAAATATTATTTCATACACATGTACACTTATGCAATAATTCTTTTGCCTATAGACAATAAGTTCCTAGCAAAGACCAATCATTCACACACACATATGCCCAAATCTGTGTAGATTCTGTGTATACCTCATGGGGGCTTAATAAACACTTATGAATTGACTGACAAGAGAAAAACCAAGAAATGACAACCTTCAGGGTAGCCGTAACACAATTTTAACTTGAAAATTGCCCAGGAATAGACTTCACAATCTATGGGAACATACACAAATCATATAAAAAGAACCGGTGCCCCTCGTATACCCAGTGTGGCCTTAGGGAAAGGCTTAGTGAAGAATCACTGTTGTAGCAGGAAGAGTTCAGGCTCTCTATCTATTTACTGTTTGGTTTCTGCAGTGAATCCAGCTGACAGCAACTTTTATTCTGTAATAACTCCTATTACAGAATAACTTTAAAAATATAGAATAGAACAAATGCAAAAAATTTGCACCTCTCTAATATTTTCTTGCTACATCTACAAGTATCCAACCACTTTCCAGTTCCCATTCTCAAGATTCATGCTGCCATTTTAATTTCTCTGCAGCCAGAGGTAACAAAAGTATAATGTACAAAGCTTAAATCATTTTTTAACAGTAGCTTCCCAAAATAGATAGCAATCTGCAATAAATCGTAATTTAACCAGTGACTTCTCTAAATGAGGCATTAACAATATGCCACAATTTTTAAAACACCTTTCATTTGGTGTTTCCTAGAAGACAGCTTTCAAATGCTTCAAGTTCAAAAGTGGTTTGTTTTCCTTCCTGAAGTTCATACACACTTTCTACCTTGGGAGGGTAAATGGGACAGACTTATAAAAATGTAACGGTCCCTGGAACTGAAGAATTACATAAATAAGGTGACACTTCTGTTAACAATTCAGCCTTACTACATTTCCTTGAAAGGGTGAATTTCCAAAAATGTATAATGAGAACACAGGAGATTAAAAAAAGGAAATAAGCCATGTTCAAAATTGATCTCATTCAACTAAGAGGGGGGCAAATAAAGAGAAGGAAACTACTTTTGATTTCAGTGAGGGATTTTTTTTTTTTTTTGGTGTTGTTAACAAAAACACACAAGACCCAAAATAAGTCTGTATATGTTTTTACCATCAAAAGCCAAACCCAAAATCTTTCTAAATTTGCTGCATTAGTGGTGCTTAGATTTGGCTCATTTAAGTTACTCATAATGATCAATAAAACATTGCAAACACAGTCATGGACATCACCTAATCCTTCATGCCGATCCTACCCCATCCCACCCCACCATCCTACCACCTTTGTCTCCCCAGTGTACCGCCGAGAGATGGGCTTGGTCATCTGCTGTGTTGGAAAATTTGAGTTTGTTTTCCAACACACACTTTTCAATATCTAAATCATTATTTGTTCCAAATAGTACAAAGTACCTTACGTTTCTTTCTAACTTTACATGAAGCAGTTAACAAAAAGTCTGATAACACCCAATCTCTTCCAGATTTTTCTATGTCAAGTCAGAAACACCTCACTTTTTGGGGTGATGCCTTTCAATTTTTAGATCCTCACCTTGATAGCAATGAGAAAGGATTCTTCCCACCCCACCCCCTCTTGTTTTCTTGGCAGCTTCTCCTGGACTGTGAGAACTGATGATTGATCATTTTTCCACACTCATCCACGGCTTTCTGTGGCCACATGTAAATTCGCCAATGGATAATTAAGCAACCGGCACATCCGATAAATATAATAAATAAATTTGATTTTTTCCTCTTAGTAATTGGTTTCATCTGACTGAGTCTGATTATGTGTGGGGATATATAAACAGGATTAGAGAAGAGAAAAATTAGATGCTGGGTCACACAAACTGTGGCGACCTAACCACTGTGAAACGCTTTTCTAATAATTATGTTATTATTCTTAGGGTTAAAATATAGAGGAGCGGTTTGTGCCTTCTCAAGAAGTTTCAGTGAAGTTAAAAATAAAGCTAGTGGCATGATCATTACTATTAAAAAATGGTGGTCAACTACAGAATAAATTTTCCTCTCATCTGTGTCTTCTCTCCACTAACTCACACTGTACTTTACTTGGGACTCCATTAAATCCATGCCAGTGGTGCCAAACCTTGACTCAGGTCTCCAATTTCAGGTGTCATATCACACCAGTCTACACGAATAGAAATGAGTAGGTCACACCAAAAGGCAAAGAATGAGCAGGCATTTGTATGCAATTATTGGCTGAGTAAATCCTAAAATGAAATAAAATTAAATCATTCTTCTACTATACTCTAGAGACAAAGAGCAAAAAGCTTTATCTTTCTTTTTTTTTTTTTTTTTAAAGCACCTCCCCTATTCCCATTTACTTTCTTGGACATCTTTTTGGCATAAAATTACTCTTACCATCAGATTTAGCTCTTAGCAATGCCTGTGTTGAAAATCCAAAAACTGTTTATTGAAACAATTTAAAAAATAAAGACTGAAATATACTTTCCTGTAACTTTAATTTGCCTGTTTCTTCTAAGTAGTTTTTACTGAAATGTGTAGTATATAGCTGTATACTCTTACATCTGAAGTGGCATAAAAAATTAACATAATTAAGATAAGAAAGTCTGTTGCAATGAGTTTCTAACAATAAATATGATTTTAGCTATGTAGATATTTACTGTTTGGATTAGCCATATGCAGGAATATAGGTCTCTTCTCTCATTGTTCCATTTTATTCTTAAAAATAATGTAGAAACCTAACTTGACTATTTTCAACATTTATAATAAAATTTTGAAGTGACTGTTTAAAAAAGTTACAAATATAACAAGCAGCTTATACAATTTTCTGAAATTATTATTTTACATTATGCGATTTTTTTCACCTCTGCCAAAATCATTTCTATTTAGTGTTATACTTCTTTTCTCCACATATACCCATTTTCCTCCTAATTTAAGTAGGAAAGATGTCAAAACATTGAGCATCAGTGAAGTCCTAAGGAAGAATAAAAATAATACTCAAATATAAACTTTTTTCCAAAGAATTCTCAATAAAATGTCCTACTTAAAGATTTAGAATCAGTATATTATCATTAGTATCAATTTCATCTTCATCAAATGAATTATATTTTCCAGTTTTAGTCCTTGCCCCCTAATAGGTAAATTAAAGATTGGAAAACCTAAATAATAGGAAATGACTTATTCTTTTGAGTCAAATTCATAATAAATTCTTTATTTAACAAAGTACATGACTCCTTTTTATATAGTTTAAAAATAAGTACTTTACAAAGGTCAAATTGACAGAAATGGATTATACAAAATTTCTAATATTTTAAAAAATGGGCTAAAGCTTACATACAGCTAAATAATTTAGTCATCAGAGCAATAAAACATGCTGGCTTTTTCAAAGCTGAGTTCTAAACTTTTATAGATCTGCATCACATTCCAGAAATCATATACTCATAAAATGATAAGAACGAGTAAGCTGAAAACTTCATGTTTATGCTCCAAAAACCTGTAGTAGAACTAAATCAGACACTGGAGAGTTGCACTGGGCAGTCTCCACAGGTCATCTAAACAAATATCCAGGTGACCAAGCCTTTTCTCAAAGAATCACAATCAAGTCCTGAGAAGTCTCAATTTTCAAAAACAACTCTCTCCTCCTAAACAATGCACTGTTACATTTTCCAAGACAAAGGTGGTTTTTTAGCATCCATCACGAATATTCCAGCAAGTGCCACAGTGTTGACAACACGAAGGATGCTGTCAATTGTTCCATCAAAGATCAATTCAAATTGTTCAGGAGAAAAAAATCATTATTGGGGAAAATAGATTCTACTTTAACATATGAGCTGCTTTTATTTGGTTCCAATTTCTGTCTTTACTAAACTCACATGAAAGAGTTAAAACACCTGCTCTTGTTTCACTCATAGTACAGCCGAAAATCACATTATGGTACTTTTTTCCATCTAATTCTTTTTGCCTAAAAGGCTTGTAATTCTAGACTTCAGAGAGGTAGACCGATGGAAATCTGTCAGTAAAAATGAAAGAACTTTATTTGCAAACTATTTCTCATTGTGCTCCATTTGTTTGTCATTAAGAATTCACAAAAAGGATGCAATATTTTAGTTTCAGAATCATACTGTAGTATACAATAAATTAAATAGACCGAGGTCATGGGTATCATGAATTTTAGAGAAAACATTTTATGCCTCTAGAACTTCATGAAGACCTTTGGAGACATGAACAGGGGTAGATATAGCATTCTCCTGTTACACACTCTTAGCACAGCTAAAATAATTATGTTAAAAGTGGTTTATCTTTCTTAAGTAGAGAAAACAACTCAAAAGAATTTTTAAAAATGTTGCTACCGTAGTGCACAGTACTGAGCAATGTGAATATTCTTTTTATAAAGCAATATTCTTTTTAGAAACCAGAAGTTCAAAGAATACTTTGACAAAGATACTATGTGCTCTCACTACATAAGAATCTTATAAAATTACTGTTGGTTTCTCAAAAATCTTAAGTGGGGTATTATCTAAGTAGAGAACACATCACATCTAATCAAATACTGCTATGCTCCAACCACACTGAAGACATACCAAAAGGCATGCTCCCTCTCCCCCCCTCCCCCAGACATAGGTGTTGCAATGTTTCCTGAAGGTTGGGATCTGTGGTATACACTAAGGGTGCAGACTGGAAGATTTTTCCCTGTAAGTGCACCAGGGCTACTAGGAACCAGCAGTTGAAAGAATAAAACTGTTGCTTTACGCAGAGTAATGAGAGACAATAACATGCTTTTCACATTCCCCCATTTGAGGTAAGTAGCTTGACACTAATCTGTGGCCCTCTAAATATGACTTTCAGTTTAACTTTTAGCTTTCAACTGGGGAGGGATGTATAAAGGCCCTTAGAAATGACCTTGACTATATTTCACCAGAAATCACTTCTCAAAATTTGCCTGCACAAATAGAAAACAATGAAAAAGCTAACCAAACAGTTTTTCCTTAAAAACACACAAGTAGTTCAAAGTTCCCTTCAATTGCACAGTGAAAAAAAATAGCAATTAATTTTAAGAAACATTCAGTAGCTCTAGCATAATAAACACTTCACAGATGCAGAGAAGCCTCCATTCTTTCAAAATGAAAATAGGAATTCTAACAATACAGGCAAATGTGATTGACAAGTTCCACGAATCAACAATCTCAGATATCTGTCTTTCTACACATCTTTCTCCCCAAAAGAAGTTACCTTCTCCTCAGGATGTCCAGTGCCATGCTTTTGCAAATACTGAAGTTCAACAGGGAAACCAGTTGAAAGTTAACTACCTAATTTACTAACAAGTCTATCAAGATGAAGGTTCTATTTTGATACATCAGCCTGAAATCGACACCAGGCACAAAAAGTTAAAATGAGCTTAGTTATGATTTAATGAAAAACTTAATATTTAGAATAACAATAAACTCACCAACAAGCCACAAACACATTAAAACACAGAACCACATTAAAAGTAATACAAATTCAGGTGATTGAATAGTCCTCTAACCTGGCATCATACCCAAAATGTAGATAAGCTTAATATTGTAACAAATTCTCAGAGCTTTTCAGAAGTTGCCAGGAGACTAGAAGTAGAAAGAGGGGTGGGTGGGTAAAATCCCAACCTCAGGGGGAAAGAATATGTTATTTAAATCAATGTACTCATAGTCTTCATATCTAGTGAAGGTGCTGAAACTGAAGCTAATTTTGATGTTTCACATAAATAAATTCATGCCCTGAATACATTACATAACAATTAGAAATCTTGCCCCCTGGGCCCAGGAAAATAAGTCTTTAGCCTGGTTTGTTATCTCTTCATACCCATGTGTGTGGAATATGCCAGAGAAAGAATGCAGCTGATCAGCATTGGGTATATTGTTTTTTGGTTTTGGTCCTAGAATGAGAAAACCATGATGATTTAGATGCCTTGAGTACTTAGGATCGAAGTTTACTATATGAATCCATTTTTCTTTAATACCCCGACAAACAAATGCTTTACTCAAAGACAACTGTGATCTTAATGAATGCAAGTTGGGTGTCTTTCCACCCAACTTGCTCAAGATGGTAAATTCAAAGGTCCATAAAAATATTTTAAAATATCAATATTGCCATCTCAAGGGACCCATGAATAAGCAGAGCTTTCATTCTAAATAAAAAGCCTTATTACTATCAGCAGACTACAAAGAATGAAATAAGCTTTAGATCTCAGGAATTCTGCTCACAATTTTAAGAAAGGCTTTTGTCAACACAGGGATCCCAGAGCAGGTAAATTTGCATGGTGTCTTAGAGTAGGTTTTCTTCTGTATAAAAGAAGGGCTGCCTAGTTGAGTCAATTTACAGTTTGTTTTATTCTTCAGTCCTGAACAGGCTGCACTGTTTCATGCTGTTCCTCCAACATCAGCTAGGTTTACATTAAAACAAAGTTTAACAGTATTATTGCAAATGTACTCTTTGCACCCAGGTAACTTGCAGCTCTGTGATGTGGCAACCACATAGCAGAAAGAGGCATCCCTAAATAACAGAACTTTCCCTCTGTAAAACATATGAGCCTCAGAGTATCCCTGAACTAGGTGTCCTCCCCTGAGTCTAGAGTTCAGGGCCCCTCCAGATGATGCTACATGTTATGAAAACTGCAACTTGCTAGCCCAGAGTCCTCTCCCTCCGTTAAAGCTGCCATCATATTAGTTCATTTTTTTTCATGGCTTAGCAGAATTTTTTACAACTATAAACTGATTCCTTTCTAAATTGCTGATCTGCCTTTACTTACTGGCCCTTCAGTTTTTCTACTGAACTGGAACTGAAAACTTAGGAGGAAAAGAGCAAAACAAATGAAACATGGTAACGACTAAGAACCCTTCGAAGAACTTAAATGATATGAATGCATTAAAGAACTATTGTATATTAATTTTTAAATAATATTTAAAACAGATCCTGGCAGCAAGAGTTACAAAGTGCGCTCTATTTTTAAGAAAAGAGCTACAGTTCAATATGCATGCATTATGCTGGCTATTTTAAATAATTTTATTCCATGTGGATGGTAGAATCCCCCCCATTGACAAAATGCCACTTCAAGTAAGATCTAAGAGAGAAATTGCTGTACGTCTCACAATTTTGAATAAAACAATACCAGCAATCTCCCTCTTTCTCCATAGCCCTACATTTATTATTAAGTAAATTTAGCAATTGCTCAATCACTGGAGAACAGGACGGTATGTGATGCACTAAACCACTTCTATGTTTATTATCTTCGCAAGCAACGTGAGTAGTGGTGTCTATCGCTACCCCCTGCAAATCTGCAGCAATGTGATGCAAAACAGCATTTTTAAAGAAATTCTCTTTTGGAATGCAAATGATTCTTCCTGCAATTTTGAATATTTTAGCCAGCATGTACCATACAGTAGTTCTGGAATCACTGGCATCGGTCATGCTGTCAAAACTGAGTCAAATGCATTGTTATCCTGGAAAACGATAACCTTAAACAGCAATGCAACGTTAAAATGCATCCTAAAAAAAAAAAAAATCCCCTATAATTGCGATGAACATTAGAGAGAAACCGGCAGTCCTTCTGCAGGAAATAACAGTCTGCTCTACCAAGCTTTCCCCTCCCCCCCGAAACTCATGCAACTAATGATGACCTCCCGAAGTGCCGAATTTAAATGTTCCAGCATTCATCTGAGGATGAAGGAGAAAAAAAATACATAGAAAACCATGAAACAAGTTGTAAACTGCACAAACGCAAGGAGAGAGAGAAAGAGAACTGCAGCTGATTCAGGAGCGATTGCAGAATGAGGAGCAACAGAAAGGAAGCAGGGAAGAAAGAAAAGGGGGAAAAAGCCTTAAGCATTAAAGAGTAAGAAGTGAAAAACATTTACCAGCAGCTCGGTCAGTAGCTTCGCTCCCTGACACCATCTACATAGAGAGATAACTTAGCCTAGAGTCTTCGGTCCCAGCTCGCTTTGGAGCAAAATTCCTTCACTTCGAGGGGGCAACACACACCCTCAAGAAAGAGAAAGAGAGGGAAAGAAGGGGGGAAAAATAATCCCAAAGACCAAGACAGGCTTTCCCCCTCCTCCCTCTTACCCGCCCCCCGGACTCCCCAAACGGTGCTCGCTTCTGCACAGTTCTGCCGGCTGTGCCGCTGAGCTGCTGCTGCCGCCGCTGCTGCTGCCGCTGCTGCTGCCGAGGTTGCCGCGGCGGCGGCTGCTGCTGCTGCTGCTGCTGCTGCTGCTGCTGCTGCTACTTCGGAAACGATTAGGAGGAGGACGCCCAAGCACGACCTGAGCCTGCGAGCCACCCAGGACCAATGTGCAACCTGCTCTGGAATCAAACCCATAACACACGCACGCACACCCAGGGGCTTCTGCACGCGAGCCCTCGCGCGCACACACGCGCCCGCCCGCGCGCCGCACAGACACACGCGCGCACACACACATGCACACACGCGCGCGCGCGCACACACACATGGAAACACACACACACACACACACACTAAGCGCCGCGCGCAGCCCGCCCGCCACCAGCGCGGTCCCTGAATGGGGAGAGCGAGCCAATCCTCGGGCCCCCAGCGCGCGCACTAGCCCAGGCCGCCGGGGCTGGGTGGTGGCGCTGGGGCTGCAGTTGCTGGGGCTGCGGGTTACGAAGCCGGGGAGGGGCTCAAGGGCTGCGAAAGAGGGGCGCTAGGGACACGTGCACCCCTTTGTCTGCAGAGAGAACCCCAGCCGGGCGTTTCCAAGATCAGACACTGAGCGCGCAAAGCCCGGGAGGCGCAGAGTTCAGTCCTGATGTGGTTGGCCCGGGGAGCCTAGGTTCCCTGGCTGCACGCACCGAGGGTTCAGCTCTGCGAAACCCGATGCACCGTGGTTGCACCCGGCTCTCTGCAAACACGGGAGTACAGCGAGCCGACGCGTCCTGCGGACGACCCGAGCCTGCCTGGACTCTCGCGAGCATGCCCAGTGCTCTGCTAGACCCGGATCGCTCCTTCAAGGGTTAGGAACGCAGAGCGGGGCAGAGCCGAGATCTGTAGCTTCCAGAGGGAAGGCAGGGATTCCAGAGCCTACAGGCGCTGCTGCACTGCCTCACCTAGACTGCCCAGTGGCCCTGAACCTGCACCCGAGGGCGTGGTAATAGGGAAGCTAGGCTTGCAGACCTCAGCGAGGAGTTACTTCTCTTTTTTTTCATAAAGGGGATCCCAAAAGGAAACAATTCCCGGCCCAGGGAAGGCTGATTCAGTTACAGGGTAATTAACAGAAAATCCAGCAGGGCCTGGCGGCTGTAATAGTAATAGCCAAACATGTATTGCTTGCCTACCATGTGCAGCTCTGTGGCATGTGATGCCAATGAATTACCAGATGTTATCCTGTTCCAAAACTACATGATTAACCCTGGAAGGAAACTGAGGCACTAGAACGTTACCAACTGCCAGCACGATATAACCAGGGCATCCTGGAATCTACATCCAGTAGTCTGACTCAGATGCAGGAGCTAGAAGGCAGTAATGGAATGAACCCTAGGCTTGTACAGCAAGTAACGGTCTGGTGGATGTTTGGATAACACCCTCTGGCCTTCAAGCTTTTACTGGCCTGCCTTCAACAAACCTACAAACCTTGGCAAACTGTATGTCTGAAATTTGCCACTGTCATAATAGTACCAATATTAATAATACTTATCTCTTAACTGCATTCTCTGGGTCACCCTTTTATGAGGCGCTGTGTATTTATCATCTTCATCTATAAAGTAACCCTGTAAAGAAACAGTCCTTCCTCCTGTCCTGCAAAGGAGGAGACTGAGACTGAGATGTAGTGTTACTTCTCCCAGGGACAGGGTCTGAATGAGGGCACAGTTTCTCCTACTCCAAGGTTCATGCTGTTTTTTCTACAATGTTTATCTTCCTTAATTACATCCTGAACAAAGCTATGCTATGAGGGCATGGCAGTTACTTTTGATTTCATTCAACACATGCATTGATTTTCTAACATTCACTCATATTTACTGAGCACTTACTTCTTTCAGGGCATAGTCTTAGAGGTGAGGGACATTAACTAAGACACCTTCCCTATATTCACTGGCCTTATATTCTAGCAAGAAGACAGTGATCATATGCTTATGATGTTAATAAGGAACATTTACTGAGAGCTTGTTAGGAATGCATTTCCCTCCCCTATATATCTAGCAAACTCCTATTTGTCCTTTGTTTATCTGCTCCAGTGTCGACTTCTTCAGAGAAGTCAGCTGTGATCGCTCTGGCTGAGTCTACTCTCCCTTGTTACAGGCTTTCAAGGCATCATGTAGCTTTTTTTTATAAGACGTTGTAGGCCAGTCACGGTGGCTCACTGATATAATCCCAGCACTCTGGGAGGCCGAGGCAGGAGGATTGCTTGAGTCCAGGAGTGCAAGACTAGCCTGGGCAACAGAGCGAAGCTTTGTCTCTACAAAAATAAAAGACTAGCCAGGTGTGGTAGCACACACCTGTAGTCCCAGCTACTCCGGTCGCTGAGGCAGGAGGATGAGGATGTCTTAAACACATGAAGTTGGTGCTGTGGTAAACTGTGATCCTGCCACTGCACTCCAGCCTGGGTGGTAGAGCAAAACTTTGACTTAAAATAAATTAATTAATTAAAAAATAAAACTTGTAGATACAATTTTCAACTGTGTTATGTACCACATATATCATACATGTATACACACATATACATACTTTCATATATGTATGCTATAGTTAGTATCCATCCCCCAGACACACAAACCCTCTAGACTGTAAAGTCCAGTAGGGTAGGAGTTTATTTTTATTTTCCATGTATCCCCTAATGAATGAAAGATGTTACACATGCTCCATCTCTCTCTTTCACAACACACACACACACTACTCTTGGAATAGTAATAATAATTCTCAGGGGAGGAATGGTTTTTATTCCATTTAACAGATAAGTAAGATGAGGCTGAGAGAAGTTAAGTAGCTTGCCCAAGGTCGTATGTCTGAACACATGACAGAAAAATACTCCAACTTAGGTGTGTCTGGTGTTCAAGTCCACATTACTAACCTCTCTCATGCAACCCAGTAGCCAATCAGACTACAAGGGGGTCATGAAAACTAAGACAGACAGTTGCTGGGGATGGCATTATAATGGAAGACAGAGATAAATCATTCAATATACAAGGAATTTAAATAGGCATGCAGTAGAATATTCATCATCTACTATTGAAGACCCACCATATTCTAGGCATCTTGCTCAGGTCTTTTCTCATTTTAACCTTAAAAAAAATTTGTCTAAGTTCTGTTATTTCCATTGTACAGATGATGAAACTGAGAATTCCCAACAAACCCAAATCCACTAGACTATAAACTCCAAGGGAACAGTGATGTCTTATTTTCATTTTTCATTTTATCCTATAGTATACGGAAGCTAAACTTGCTCTTTATCCTATCCCTCTTTAACACACACACACACACACACACACACACACACACACACACGCAATTTGTCCAAGGTCTTACAGAGAATAAGTAGCAGAGCTGGGATTTGATCCTAGGTCTTTCTGAACCTCAGAGTTTCAGAGGAGATGGAGATGGGGGTTGGGGGGTCAGTGTGTGTTGGCAGCATAACCAGGCTATAGTGCTTGATAGTGCCTAAGGATATCTCGGAGAGGGGTGGCACTGCTGGTGCATTTTCTTCTTCATCAGATCTTATAAGGAATTTGAGATTCAGAAACTTAAAGTTATTTTACCAAGGTCACAGCCAGTGTCATAATGCAGAGCTATATTTTAAATTCAGGCCTCTCTTACGACAGACATGTGGTACAGGATGTCATGAATGGCAGAGGAATGATCCAAGATTTTCACAAGTTCCTGGCTGGGGGATCCAGGGGAGTCCTCCCTCAGAGAGGGTGTGCTGCCAGGAGCCAAGCAAACCTTCTGCACAACCCTCCCACCTGTTACCACTCCTCAAGGTTCCACCTTCATTCAGGTCCCTGTTCCTCTGCCTTTTCAGGCCTTACCTTGAACCCAATGCCTCACCGCCTCCCTGCTCACTGTCGGCAGCAGCAGTGGCTACAAGCCACAGGAAAGTAAAAACTGCATTTTGTACAGCTCTGCTTCTAGCAGAATGCTGGGCATGCTCAGTGACAAGGGGAAGCTTTGATTACAAATAGGAA
Source organism: Tarsius wallacei (assembly GCA_963574415.1). Lineage (NCBI taxonomy): Eukaryota > Metazoa > Chordata > Mammalia > Primates > Tarsiidae > Tarsius > Tarsius wallacei. The sequence continues at coordinate 28,666 of CAUYQG010043854.1, read as the reverse complement.
GCTTTTGTTAAACACCTTTCCATTTTGGAGTATTACTTTGTAACGGGATCAGAGTGTAGCCCTTTGCAGAGATTCCCTAGCCTATACCAATCAGCTCTGTAAGAATGAGATGCTTAGATATGGAAAAATATCTCAGTCCTTCACATTCTCTACTCTATCTCCAGCATTCATCTGCCTGTTCTGTCCTCTGTAGGTGCACACAAAGAGCATCCACAAATTGTATCCATTCTATTTACATACCTCACAGCTATAGACATATGTATACAGCTATAAATACATACCTGCCCTTGACTGTGGATTTGTCTCTTGCAATTGTTTGGCTATTAACTTGCTCTATGCTGAAATGCTATGAATAGAGTGGGGTTCCTAAGAAAAGGTTAAATATTAAACCCTTTTTACTTCCCCTTCAAAATAAATGTATTTCCTAGAGAATGTGTCAGACAGTAGAAGGGGCCCTGGGATTTTTTTTTTGATAACCCCCTCCCATGTATATGTTAGGTTGATTTTTGTCACAAGGACAGCAGAATCTCTAACTCGTGATGAGAATAACCCATCAAGAAAGCCATGAAGGGCAACCTTCAAGGAAAACTTTACAGAAAACTTGAAGTGTTACTTGATATTCTACTGGGCACCCAGGACATGAACCTTTAAGCTTTTTGGGAAATCATGTAACGCTTTCTACTGCTGAGTGTGCACTTTAACGTAGATCTCACAGAGATTCCTCACAGCAACTCTCTGAGGTAGGTACAGTCACAATTCCCATTTTACAGATGAAGAAACAGAGGCTTCAAAAGAGCAAACAATTTATAGCCAACTTAAACAACTAGTAAGGTCCCAAGCGGGAGTGCAAGTTCAGGTCTGTCTGATGCCAAATTCTGAATGGTGAACTCTGCGATCTGCCCCCTCTAACTTCTAACATCCCTTTGCATGTGACGACAGATGTGGGAAGGGGTGATGGTGACGGCTTATTTATCCTCAGTGTGTACAGTACCTCATGTATAGTAATATCATTATTCTTCAAGAATACTTAAAGTTGGTTTGGATAGCCGCTCTAAAGGAGCATTATTTGGGTTATCTGGAAAATTAGAAAACTGATGTACATGGAGCTTGGAGGGTGAGACTCATCAAAACAAGTGTCATTGGGGCAAAGGTTTCTGAGTCTTCATTGATGAGCCTTTATTCCCTTTGCTTTTAAGTAGCATTGCACTGTAATTGTCAACCATTTCCCAGGACACACTCTCAACAGACATTCTCATCAATTTCCTAGAATCCTGTACGGGGCAGATAGACCAGGGATTTCCACTTTTATCAGGACGGGAAATTTAAAAGTAGAATCCAACTGAGATTTTTTTAAAAATCACTATAGTTCTCCATGTTTGTTTCCAGTGTCTTAAACTTCCTTTAGAAGATTTAGTAGATGCTACAATTTCCTGCTTTTAAGAGAGGTCAGAGAAAACCCTTCAGAATGTGATCCCGGTCAACCAGATTAATCTGCTGCCATGTAGTTCACCCGGGTGCCAACATTTGCATTTTTGCATGGCGTACTCTGTATAGTAGAGGATAACCGATAAGATCTCAGTTCTGTAACTTAAGGGTAGAAATCTTGTATGGTATCTTGTATGACAATTTTTTATCTTTCCAGAAATCAGTTAGTTAAAAGAAATGATGTCTGAAAAGCTCACACAGATAGATATAATAGTACAGGTTGGGCCTCCAGAATCCATAAATCTGAAATTCAAAATCTGCAACTTTTTGAGTGCCGACATAATGCGATAGGTGGAAACTTCCATACTTGACACCTTTGCTTTCTGATGGTTCAATGTATGCAAATTTTGTTTTATGCACAAAATGGTCTAAAATATTGTATAAAATCACCTCGAGGTGATGTGTTTAAAATATATATGAAAGAGGTGGATTTTTTTGTTTAGATGTGGGTCTCATCCTTAAGATATCTCATTATATATATGCAAATATTTCAAAATCTGAAAAAGTCTGGACTCTGAAACACTTTTGGTCCAAAGTATTTTGGATAAGGGATACTCAACCTCTATCTGAATTTAAATTCTGAAAACGCCACAAACAGTTGCTCAGAGACTATGTATTTTAATTTTATGATGTATGCACATAGATCTGAATGTATAGCCCGTAGGGAATTAGAAAACAGTAGTTAAGTTATTATTAAAAATTTAATAATAGAAAAAACAAACTGATACTCAGAGAATAAAGACCATAAAATTTAAATTGTCCAAAAAAATTTGGAAGGCTTAATGTAACATGTAGGTAAGCTTCCAAATACTGCATTTCAGTAGAACTTCTGGATATCTTTGGATTATAGTATTGTAGAACAGTAAAAGATGTTAATAATGTCGACTCTGAATTCATGCTTCAATTGCTACATAATTCCAGGAAAATAAAGCCTGGATTGCTGAGCCTGTCCCTTAAGGCAGTGGCATGTGCATTTCCTCTCATGAACAAATGTGTTCCGGTACACTTGATCAGTAGTGACTGCCTGGAGAGGGGTCTTGAGAGGGATCTGGAGGCCATAAACACATGATTGACACTGTTCCAAGTGATGACATTGATTAGTGATGGCTGCTGCTGGTGGTGACCCAGTACAGTGTTGCAGTACCATGCGTTTCCTTAATATAGGGCTAACAGCATTTCCTAGACTATGTCTTCTGTCTTTTTCTCCTTACCTGGGCCCTATTCAAAGTCAGTGCAATGACTTTCAACCACACTTTCCTTTGTCCATAATTTACCCCTCTTATTTTTGCCTTCATCTGGAACAGCATCCCCCCTCATCATTCTCACAAGCTAATTCCCCTTTCAAGATCCCACGCAGGTGTCATCTACTCCAAAATATCTTCTTCACATGCCCCAGTCAAGTATCCTCTTCTTTTCTTCTCTTCCTTGTGTTTGTCATGTCTCCCTTATACTACAGTTTTATTTGTGTTCTTGCCTTCTTTTTCCTGCTGGACAATAAACCCCTTGAATGCAATAACCCTGTCTGGATCATCTTTGAATCCATCACTGGGATTCACACAAAGACCTGCACTGAGTAAAGTGCATGTTATAGGAATATATAAATAAATGAATGACAGATGCTCAATATTTGTTGAATTAATGAACATAAGATTATTATTACTACTCTCCTGCTGTGTCACAAAGAGATTAAGTTATGTTTTGTAAGCTAGAGAATAGGGCAGATGTTTTGGAGGCTCTCTGAGTAGCTGGACTCAAAGGAGATGGCAATAAAGCACCAGCCCTGGATTAGCTCACAGGGCAGTAGAAGAAACAGGAAAGTAGATGGACGAACCTAATAGGTGACTTTGACCCTTGAGCCACAACAGGAATGTTTTGTCTTGAATTTGCTGGAAGGTTAAGCAAACACTGATCAACACATTGGATTAGATAATCTTATATAATATTTTGATGCATTTGCTGTCAGGGGCACAATCCTAAGAGATCCTTTTGTGTTTGCTTGTACCTGTGTGCATATGTACATGTTCACACATGCATGCTTGCTGGAATGGGCAGAGTGAAAGGGCTATGCAGGGATTCCACAAGATCTCCTGAAATGTCTTCAAAAAAGAGAAAACAATGACTCCCTTAAGATGAAAGCAAAAATATCCCTGAATAAATAACATCTTTCAAGAGGCTTAATACATTGTAAAGAGCATTTGCACTGATTTGTAGAAATTCTTTTTGATTAATTAATTGGTTAATGTTTTCAAAGCACTTGCAAGATGAAAAACATTTTGTGAGGGCTACATCATTGTTATTTTTCCTATGTACCTCGATTTTCCACATTACTAGGTCTGTTTTTCTTAGGGGTTACTCACTAAGCCGCGCATCCTCAAAAGCATGGTGTGGAATACTCTCAGAGAACAGAAAGAGAGATGGGTTGCTAATGAGCAGGGAATAAGAAGAATACAACTCTGAAAACATACCTTAAAATTATATTTGAAATACAATCATACAAGAAAATGGAGAGAAGCATTATGCTGAAAACTAGTCCTATTCTCTATCTATCAAGGCAATTCCATCCACCCCCAGCAAAGAATCCCAAGTGCCTGGCACAGTGCCTGGGTTATTTTTTTACAGAATAACAATGACTAACTTTTACTCAGTGTTTACTATACTCTGGATATTGGTCTAGTACGTGGTGGTTATTAATACATTTTCACCTCAAAATGACTGTTTGAGGTATTATTATTGTAAACATTTTGCAGATGAAGAAAATGAGGACTGCAGGTGCTATCTCACTCATCCAAGGCCATAGCCCATTTGTAATTGATACACCCAGAACTTGGCCATGATATCAAGAGGAAGAATATCGAGAAAGGAGAATGTGGAGTGGGGTGGGGGTATTGGGGAAGAGACGGAGAAAGAGGGAGGGATAGAAAGCAGGGAGAAGGGAGAGAGGCAGATGAACCAAAGATCTTCATTGTTCCTAAGTGTTAGAAATTCTGACTATATCCTACCCCTATGATATCTGATGACCCACTGATAGATTAATAAGTAGAAGATAAAGGAGACCAACATATCCTATTGGCAAAATTAATTCACATAGCAAAGGTGACTTAGCATCATTTCCAAAGTATAGATCTTTATATGCAGTACAGCCTCACCCAAAATTCTACCCACAGACCTGGACCCCTAAAATCTTCATTACCATCATATGACATGGCATCATGGTGAGAATGAAGTCCTGGGTCATGAGTCTCTGATTTGTCTTTGGTTAAAAACAACTCCTATATCATTATTTTAAAAGCTTCATGGTTTCTGATTACAACGTCAAATCATCCCTTTCCATTAAGAGCTGTGTGATGTTGGTTCTCACTACTTAACATCTCTGAGCCTCCATCATCCTATTATAAAAACAGGGCAAGAAAGCTTCTCTCCTAGATTTGTTGTGACAATTATTTGTGAAAATATATGGAAAACACCTAGCAATGCCTAGATTGTAGTAGGTGCTCTGTAAAACGTAATAATTCTAATATTCTCTCTTCCTCCCTTTTTCTCTCTCTCTCTCAAACTCAGGAAGCCTGGCCTGCTGAAGAACAGGTCAATAAATTCCCAAGCAACAAACTCAAGAGTGCCAAAAAATGATGGATGGATCAAAGCAATGCCATCAAAACCCACTGTTTGGTCCAGCTGTGTTCCCCCAATCATTAAAACATCCATGAGATGAACAATATGTGTAATATCAGAAATGAGTAAACTAATAGGAATCTCAGAATACTGACACTCAGCACCTGGTGCAGTGACAGTGGTAAGACAAGTGTGCATAATTTACTGGCCTTCTCAGCTGCAGGATCCTCATTCAAAGTGGGTGAAATTAACAAAGCTCTTTCCATATATGAGCTATAATGATGCTAGAGCCATAGAGTCAGGGAAAGAATGCCGGAGAGCACCACCCGCTCGCTCCATCTACTAGCTAGGTGATCTCAAGCAAGTGATGTGAACTCTTTCAACCTCAGTTTTTCTCATCCAAGAAATGGTCCCTAACACTTAACCAGAGCTGCTGTGAGTAATAAATGAGCCAACCCATGGAAAGGGCTTTGAACAGTGCCTAAGTATTAGCAGTGGTGTTGGAAGTGGTATAGAGTCAAGCTTCCTCTCCAGAAAAGACAAGGCTTAAAATAATCTGTTCATGGTGAGATGGGGTTAGGAGAGGAGAATGAAGTGGGGGAGGAACAGCAGCAGAATTCTGTTCAGGAACAGCAAAAAGGTTGAGAAGCTGCTTTCATTCGCTTGTGTTTTCGAGAGGACTTGGGAACCTTCGTGGCCTTATTCACCTCACCCACTCCACCTTCTGAGAGGCGCAGGAAACCCTGAGCTAACTCAGAAGATATCGAATGGGTTGGAATTCCGCTGCCTATTTTTCTTTCTTTCTTCTTTCCCAAAGCCTTTGAACAGTTCACAGCCATCAACAAGCATCCTCAGAGAAGTAACAGGTTAAGGCAAGTTCGTGCTCTGCCCAGAAACCTGTGAGAAGGCAAGTTAAAATAAGAACGCTGTACTCGCTGCAACTTCCCGACCTTCTGTCTCTGGTAAAAGAGACAACCTCCACTGCAGGGCTTCCAGAAACACTCGAAAGTGCCCTGTGATCATGTCATAATGACTTGGAGGAGCAGAATGCCCTTCATAGTGAAATGAAGTTTCAGAAATAAGAGCACAGAGTATTTTTGGTTCTGAGATGAAAAGGCCTGTGTCCTTTCCTGCCAGCCCAGATTCCAGGCCGCCCCCCACCCCCAACCAGGAACACTTCAAAGATATTCTAATAGGAAAGGTTGCCAAATAATTGTCAGAGAGGATTAGTATTATCAGTGACCAAACTGTGAGCTTTGGTCTTCTGGCAAGCCAAATGGAAAGCAGAGCCAGCTTCAAAAAGCAGTTTCTATGGAAAGCAAAGAAGTACCCCTTATTCCAGGGTAAGGGACTTAGGCAACATTTAGACCCCATATGAGCAGACCACCTATTCTTAGAACAGACCAGACACAGGGCACATTGCCCTCACTTCCATTCCATGATAAAGACCAAACAGGAAAGGTGAAGGCAAGCAACATACAAAGTAGTCATTAACGGATTTAGCTTAGGGTGTGTAATTATCCCATTCCTACCCCCTACCTCATCCCAAATGGGTTCCAGACCTTTACAGAGAGCTCTAACAGCCCAGGGCATAACCATGGTCACTGGAAAGAAAAAAGAGAAGAGAACTAGGGCCAATAATCTATCTCAGTTCACATTTCAGCTGAAGAGAAGGTAGTGAGGAGGAAACAAGACAGTGGCTCTAGGTAGGAACTATGTGGCCTTCCATTCACTGAATGTTAACACAGATGGTGAGAGACTGCAGCATGAATTAATTCAATAGTCTAGCAGGGAGGAAAAAAGTTGAGAATGTAACAGACTACTAGAACATTTTTGTTGAGACTATTTCCTCACCAAGGACCTTCTTATGAGCCATGGTTCCCCCAAGACAAGAATTGTAGCCATGTGTTTATTTCTTAAATGTTTTTATCTTATAGATATAATCATGCCACCCCTTTCTTAAAAACCTTTAACGGCTCTCTGTTGCCTTTAAAATGAGGTTAAAACTCAACAGTAGGGCATGTTTTGACCTTAATCGTCTGTCTTAAACATGCCATCAAGTATTGTCTTCCCCGACTTCTAAACCATGAACCACACATTGTGATCATACAGACTTATTATCTTTTTTTTTTTTTTTTTTTTTTTTTATTTGGTTTATAACAATTTCAACCAGACTGGAGTGCAGTGGCCGCTCCAGGCCACTGCAGCCTCGACCTGCTGGGTTCCGGTGATCCTTCCACCTCAGCCTTCCAAGTAGCTGGAACTACAGGCGCTCACTACCACGCCTGGCTAATTTTATGATTTGTTGTAGAGATGAGGTCTTGCCAAGTTACCCAGGTGGGTCTTGAACCCGCGGGCTCAGGCAATCCACTCACCTCAGCCTCCCAAAGCACGGCATTACAGGCTGAGCCACCGAGCCCGGCCTCATTATCATTTTATAAATACATCATGCTTTGTGTATATTATGTCTTGTTTCTTTCTTTCAATGCTCCCTCTTTCTTCTTCATGATTGGCAAATTTTTTTCCAAAACTTTGATTGCTAGAATAACATTATTTCAAATCTTCTCAGATTTCTCCTGCAAGAAATTAGAAGTATCTTTTTTGGAAGTCTTTCTTCTGTGTTTTACCTCATCTCATATTTAACAATTCTTCGGTATCATTTTTGGTATTATAATAATTATATTATTCCTCTAATATCTTGATAGAATATTAAATTATTTTAGGGTTTGGGTTTATGTCTTGTTCTTATTTTTATGTTGAATGCCTGCCTGCGGAAAACAATGCATTATTACTTTTTACTTTTCAAAAATTAAAACAGGTCTTGAGCATTCATTGTTAGAATATCAGTTCACCTCATTCATTTAAGGATAGTTACAATGGCTGAGATCATGTGATCATGACTAAAGCACACACCACCATCTGGTGACAACATATACAAATTGCAGTATCAAGTTTTAAGGCACAGGTAACTTTTGGAAATCTCTACTTGCAAACTTGAATTTAAAAATAATGACTACAGTATGAATTACCACTTTATGATAACCTTGGTAATATGTCCGTATATTGATGATTAGCAGATAACCTCATAGATACTTCTAATGTGTTTGGCTGTGCAACTGGAGTTTCATAACTGGAGTTATGTAACTGGAGTTTTTCCAGTTAGACTTAATTTCAAGAAGTCTATGCACATACTTTAAATTGATGCACTTTATTTTACATGAATTTTATAAATTTGATTTTTAAAGTCTATTTATAATACAGTATCTTTTCATATAGTCTTTACATTCATTCCTTTAACAAAAGAAACTCCTATATGCAAAACAATGCATTAGACAACACATTATGAAAAATTTTCTCTTACATTAAAAGAAGATAATGTCAATGCATGTGCCCAGCACTTGACTATCCAAAAAATGTCCACAGATTTAGCACATTTCTAAGAATAAAATGATAGCTGTCCCTTATAACAATGGTCCTTAGGCACTTGCTATCAATCTGAGAAGATTATCAAATCGAAATGATATTCATTATATGTTTGGAATTTGGAATGCACAGTTGGTGCATCATGTGATGATATCATTTCCCAAGAATTAATAGTAACCCTTTATGACCGGAATATTATATAAACACAATATCGTAGTCTATGATCACAAGAAAATTTATGGTATAATAGTCATCATATTACTTCTAGACAAACATAAATGTCTTGCAGCATTAGAATTCTTTTCTTGTTCCTCTATAAAATCTTCTAATATTGTGGGGGAAAGTATATCAAGGATGAAATAACAAAGCCATTCTACATATACTTGCTGCAGCTCAGAGTAAGATGTAACCTATATCTCAATTCAGATACATAATGTAACTCCAAAGTCAGGCTGCCAGAGGAGATAAGAATTCCTGAAAGTAAAACAATGCATTTTGAAGATAGGAACTTGCCTCCAGAATTGCACCCATGTCTGAGTTTCATTCTTCGCATATTTGAATTGAGAAATCATGTGGAGGCCTCTGTAAGAAACTTAATGTGTCTGGCCTCTCCCTTCCATAATCTGTCCTACCTATGGCCACCAGATTATCATCCTAAATCATTGCTCACACATCACATTTACTGGAAAGTTTTTAGACTTCTATCCTTCCACAGAACAGGATTCGAATTGCTTATTATAACAATCGAGGCACCTGATGACCTGGGCTCCATTTTGGGGCACCCACCTGACCATACGCTATGCACTACATTCCATCTATTGGCCATTTGCAAGTCACCAAATGCACTCTGCGGATTCTTGTCTTTTTTTTTCCTCTGCCAGTACTTCTCAAACTATAATATATGTACAAGTCACTTGAGGATGATGTGGATTTTTATTCATGGGACCTGGGACAGAGTCTGACATCCCACATTTCTAGCATACTCTGTGGGGATGCCAATGCTGCTTGCGTCAAGACCACAGTTTGAGTAGCAAGGTTGTGTTCCAAATCGCAACATGCCCATCTCACCCCATAACATTTCTGACTTTAGAAATGATTAGTTATTCTTGAAAAATCAACTCTGAACCTCTCTCTTTCTTAACATTTTCCCTGGTACCTGTAGCTCAGTGGTTTTCAACTTGGCTGCACATTAGAATTACCTAGGGAACTTTTAAAAATCCAGCTGCACAAGCTCATGCCAGGTCGATTAAGTCAGAAACTCTGGGGTGGAGACCAAGGTATCGGGTTTTTTTTTTTTTTTAACTTCTCAGGTGGTTACAATCTGCAATCAAGTTTAAGAACCAATGCTTTTGGATGAAAGTGGTTATTTTTTTCAGTACCTATGGCTCTTTTACCTATGTTGTATTTGAATTTACTGTAAACTATTCTTGTCTTCATAAAAGTCTAGCTCCTCCTGGTAGCCTGTACACACTTTGAGGATGGAATGTTTGCCATCTTTTGGCAGAATGAATACCTTAGCACTTACGCAAAGGTTGCTGGGTCAGAGACCCTGAGTATAATTCCCAGATCTGCCACTTACCGTCTTGCCATGAACCACCTTGGTGTCCTTGGGCTTATATTTTATGCCTCAGTTTTCCTCTCTATAAGTTGGAAATAACAATGGCAGTTGTATCATAAAGCATTTTTAATGATTAAGTGATATAAAGCATATGAAGCACCGAGTGCTGGCTCACAGTGTCTACTCAACAAATGCTAGCCATTATTATTATTAATTAGCCTTCTTTGTATGTCTCACATTGTATAACATAGCAGTAAGCAGTCAATAATCATTTGCTGGATGAATAAGTCAATAAATGATGGAGAATAAATCATATTTAATTGCTCCAAAATAAACTCAGAGCAGCCAGGCTTCTACTGAAAAATTCAAGTTAATGAATGTTAACTATTTACAAGGGCTTGTAGGTATCCATGTGGACATTAGCCTAGTGAATTCAAATCTGGGAAAAGGTAGATGTTCTCCTCACAATGGAAGAAATCTGACAAAAGATAATAAAGACCCTGTCTCACAAATGTTTTTTAAAACATTCTCAGGATCATGTTCCCAGTAACGTTTACTACACCTACTAACATAAACTTAAAAGGTTACACTGAACATATTCTTTTTGGTAATACACCTTTAAAACCACCCCAAACCACAGCAAGAAGTGAATTTCATAATCCTGAGAATGTGTGAATATCTGTCCTTTAGTAATGAACAGTGTCTCACCCTCCATTGGAGGGACATTGTCTTGGCCACCAGAAGTGTAAACAGCTCGCCTTTATAATCATTCCTATGCCAACAGAGCATTTCATTACCATTGAACAGTAAAGCGGGTAGGTGACTGAAGACTGCGAGACATAATACATAATGTGATGGAACGGGTGAAGTCTGCCTATTACCAGTGTGAACAGAGGCCTTTTGTTGGAATCCATCCTGGTGGAATGAATAGCCTCTGTTATGTTTATTGATTACACCCCAAGTATTGAGGTAGAGGTGGCTGGAGCTGCCCAGAAAAATAGTCAGATGCCATTGTGTACCTTTCATTTTGGCAAGGCCAGATAATCAGTCAGAAATTCACTTTTAAACTCTAAACAAAATGTTCGATAGTCTTACATCCCGCAAGAATAAAATCAAGCAGAAAAAGAAATGTCTTAAGTCACTCGTACCTGAGCACTATTCTCTAACTCTGTGGCTGCCATCCAAGTCCACAGCGTCACTGACCTTTGCCTGAAGAGCTGCTACAAGGCCCCTTTGCCCCTACTTTCTTCCAACACAGTCAATATAATGTTAAAAATTCTATCTGATCATGGCACTGTCCCACTTAAAACCCTCCAATGGCTTCCTATTGTACTTTGAATAAGATCCTGACTCCTTGGTGGTCTTACTAGCCCTCCAATGGTCTAGTCTTGCCTAATCGTTTGACCTTCTCCCCTGCAGCTTGGAGCACCACAAGGTAGGCCCACAGGCTCGTCACACTGTTGTATGGTACCCTCATACAACAGTGGTGAAAATCTAAAATAGTGCAACACTTTAAAAAATAGTTTGACAGTTTCTCAAAGAGTTAAAACTAGAGTTAGCCTATGACCCAGAAGTTCCACTTCTGGGTCTATATCCAAGAGAAAAAAAAATTCACAAAATGCTTGCACATAAATGATCATAGCAACATTAGTCTCAATAGCCTACAACTTTAAACATTCCAAACATCCGTCAACTGATGAGTGAATAAATAAAATGTGATATAACCATTCAATGGAATACCTCATCTCTACAATAAATGAGCAGTTATTTTTGGAATATTAATTCTTTTATATTGATCTATATGTCTAGTCTCATACTAGTACTACACTGTTTTGAGTATTGAAGTTTGTTATAAATTTTGAAATCAGGAAGTGTGAATTCTTCAACTTTGTTCTTCTTTCACAAAATTATTTGGGATATTCTGCATTTCTTACATTTCCAAAGGAATTTTTGGATTAGGTTGTCAAGTTTTGTACACACACAAAAAATCCAGCTGGGATATTGATAGGAATTGTGTTGAATCTGTAGGTAAATTTGAAGAATATTGTCATCTTAACAATATTAATTCTTCTGATTCATGGTCATTGGATGTCTTTCCATTTGTTTAGTTCCTATTTAGTCTCTTTAAACATTATTTTGTAGTTTTCAATGTACATATCTTACACTCCATTTGATACAATTGTTTCTAATTATTTTTTTTGAATGCAGCATTTAACACATTAAACTTATTTGACATATAATTGTCTTTCAAGGAAATATGACACAGCAGATTTTTGAATGTTCAGGATGTTATTCATTCTTAACTTCTACCATTGTACTCATTGCTATATAAGAAAATTAGGCAACAGCAACTGAAGAAGTTAAATTAGGAACATTTCTCCAATACGGAGTAAAATGCCAGATGTTTAAAGATAATGCTAAAATGATGCGTGTTAAAGTCTCTTCTCTCTTTATTTTAGGTAGCATCTATCACTGGAAGCATACGCTCATATTAGGTTCCAACACACAATCTTCCTGTCAGGATTTATGAATTAAAAAGGAAAAGGGATTTATTTTTAATTGAAGACAATTTTATAGAAAACAAAAAAATAAATTCAACCTTCAAAGTATACATCAAGACAAGTCTATGGACATCATATTTTGAAGCACAATGCATTTCTTATTTATATTATGTTGAGTGATGTTATTCATTATGAGTTGTATTTATGATACTGTAGCCCCAGCAATATAAAATTTATATATCCTATTTACTGAAGTATTGTTCCTGTTAAGGTATTGAAGCAACTAACTCTAAATTTTTTGTTTGTAACTTTAATTAGTAATTTAGCCATAATACTTTTTAAACATTCAAATGAAACTCCTGCTGCAAGTAAGGCTTCTAGGAGTGGTCTGGCCTCTCTGGTCATTGCTTTGCACCTTTTTTTCCCTTAAGATTATGGAAGGAGAGGCAGATGTGTTAGGGATATACAGCTGTGTTATTTCTTGAAACAGCTGGTGCCAAGTTGTCAAAAGGAAAGCTCTCCTTTCCAAATATTGCAAGCCCTGTGTAAGTAGACATAATGTAAGCTATGTACCCACAGTTATTGATTCCGCTCATTGACAGCTGAGGTGTTTAATATATCCATCCTCTTTGTAATGCCATTTTAAAACTCTTTGAGGATTAGGGAGGCGGTTTTCTCAGAGGCATTCTTCAGAGAGCAAAGGCCAACTAGCCCTGTAGTTGTGAGGGCTCCGACAGAAACCTAAGTGGGGAAAATGGAGCAGGGAAGCTAGCAGATATGTTCTAACCTGCCACAAATAATGATTTTTAAAAAGCCCCAGAAGAATGCGCTTTGCTACTTTACATAATGCTATAATGCATTAACTCATGTACTATGACTGGTGAAAGTTTATTTATTCATTTATTTCTGCCGCAGGCAAATACCGGATAAATGCTTACAATAGCAGGTTAGCAGGTGTTTCGGCTACAGCCATTAGTAAATACCTCCTTGATGTACAGGAACTGTTTGACTGCATGCCTAGTTCTAGCCTACATGAAAATTGTCAAAGTCTTTAGTGATTTGCAGGGGAAAAAAAATACCAAGATTGTATGCTCTAGTATTCAGATCAATAGAGGATTTGGTACATTCATGCTTGGATAAGCAGCTCACAATAGAATGTACCAGATGTATCGTATGCGTAATCTATACATCAAGAAATTCTTACTCATTTTCACCGTCCACTCATCTTTTTAATTATTTATTTATTTGGAAAAATATTCCAGGATGGTGTTCAACTGCCTCACTAACTGTACTCTATGCTAATAAATTTTAGATACTTCTTCAGCAGTTCGCATGTATTATTTTGTGTAATATACCTTCAGGCTACAGAGTGTATCTATAGGTTTCCTTCTCTCCATGATCCGTCGTCCTGTGTGCTTAGCAGCTCACTGAACTGAACTGATGTAAATGAGGCTTGAAATGTTAAACACAACTTGTAATATCAAAGGTTTTCATATCAAATAATTTTGTTCCTAGAGAATCCTAGGGAGATTAAGGATGCACATGGTGTCTAAAATGTTCACCAGTTACATGAAATATCCCAGCAGTAGATGGATAATTACCAGCTCACACTAGGAACACAAAGAAAACACAGCCAGTTTATCCTGTCCATGTAAACAGACTGGGGAGTTTTTTCTGGGAATTAGGTCCATATAAAACTTACTGAATACAGAACCAAAAATAACTGCAGACATCTGTCTGATAGAAGCTTTTATGATCGGGCCTTGAGGTAGTATTTTCCTTACAACTACAGTTGCAACAATTTTCTAAGCCCAGCTGAGAAGCAAAATGTGTAAGGCTGAGCTTTCAAACTAGCCGCTGTCAACTTATCTCAAAACCCTGTGAAATAAGTTTTTCATAAACTGTAATGCTAAACTGATTTTCAGGGTATGTTTATACTGCTGTTTTGTGCTCAGTGTGGAAGAATTCCTTACTCCGGGTACTGGGGGAGGTAGTGAGGCAATATGTCATGCAAACTGACTTGAAATGAAATTTTCCTAAACCAGGTCCTCGAGGTTTTCCAGTTTGTGAAAGTCAAACTGGAATAACACACCTGAAATTTACTGCCAAAGGAGGTGCCGCAGGAGACCAGCATGCATTGTGTAGACACAGAATGAGGATGTCTAGCCACCAGCAAGGCATAGAACAATGGTTCTCAACTGGGAGAAATCTTACCCCACAAGAACATTTGCCAGAATGTAAAGACATTTTAGCTTTTTACAACCGAGGGGTGAGGTGGGTGGGTGCTAGTGGGTAGAAGCCAGAGATGCTGCTTAAAGTCCTACATGACACAGGGTAGTCCTCCACCGCAAAGAATTTTCCAACCCAAAATGTTAATACTGCTGAGTTTTGAGAAGCCCTGGCACAGAATATTGAGACGACTACTTTGGTGACTCATATTAAGTGGAGATTTGGGACTGAACTGTCCAAACAATTACCTTAAACTCTTCACTTAGCTATGTCCATGGAGGGCTGGTCTGAGAGGACAAATAAAGATGCCTCTGCTTGAGTTAATCAGTATAAACATTCAAAGGCTATGGAGGTTCCTTCAGAGAGCAGGTCGAGATCAGCCAATCAATTGTATCTGGTTTTAATCCATCACGAGGGGCAATCTATCCCACGGGAACTGACAGCGAGAGGTGATGTTCCTGAGGACTAACGTTACAGCAAGGGACGTGCTGATTCATCGATGCTGTAACCTCATTTCTGCAAGTACCATTATTTAGTTAAGGTTTATAAAGCGTTGTGAAGATAGAAAATGCTATATAAATGCTAAGTATCATTATTATTGTTACCATCTTTCTGAGAAACTGCTTCTGTGAGTGATGTGATAGTACAAAAACACACACACAGACATCACTTCATACCCATTTGTAGGTTTGAGGAGAGGTTACTATAATGAGTCATTCACATTGTGCCATCTCCTTTGCACTCTGAGTTAAACAAATTAAATAAAGCTTAATTAGAGAGTGTTTTATGCACTACAAAAATGCAGCTGATTGATATTCTGAGTAAATACAGGTTAGTTACTGGAGAAAGAATACTGAAAAGGTTCCAGAATTACAAAATCAAGACTGGATTTCCATGATATTAAACATATGAATGAAACAGACAAATTCCCTTAGTATATTTTAATTTCTTTCAATTGTTTCTTTCTTGGTATTATATTTAACACATAAAATATTTTAAGATGTTTCCATTTTAATGAATGTTTGTCATTCTGGAATTTTCATATTACTAAAATTCCTTCTTAATTTTAAAATGTGCGGAGAAGGGTCCCTTAAAACACTATGTAAAAAAGGAACAATAAATAAGAAAATAAAGGCCTTTTAACAAAGCCCAGTAAAATGCTAATTGTAGAGTGACTGTGTAAAGTTACAATTGCTGATGTATTTGTAAATTATTTTAGATTTTGTGATGGTAGTTACTTCCTAAACTGGCAAGCTTTTCTTGGGATTTTGATTCAGGTGGAAACTGTCAAACTGTCAATGGCTGCAGTAGTCAGATTTTGACTGTCATGCCTAAGGCAGTGTGGAAAATACCGATACAATATGGCACCGCTAATGATTCAATCATTATGAGAACACAGGTGGACATGGTTTACCCTAATATGTGTATGCTGATTGTGTTTTTCTGTTAGCCTCTTTCATTTTTGTAGAGATCTACAGGAAAACCAGGTTTATCCAATTAATAAATTCCTTCCACATTTGCCCACATCTTGTTAAACTCTTTGGCTGACTCCTTTATGACTACTTAATATACCTTTTACACTGTCAGCGACATGGAGATTCAAATTGGGGATTTATAGCAGAAGCAAGTTAATTTCTAAAAGAAAAAAAAGTCTTTTATGTAAATGCTAAAATCACAGCATAGTTATATTCTTGCATTTATATACATGCTAATTTTTCTACCCTGAGCCAAATAAGATATATCCTGGTGCTCAGCATCTGCCTTTTCCCATTTTCCTTGCTAGGTTACCCCACAGGCTGATGAAATATTACTTAGGGCACTAGTATCATGACAGAGTATGCCATCCAAGCAAAAAGAGAATGAGAAAAAGGAGAGATAAGGCAGTTCTGATGAGATCTACAGTTTTGCAATAAAAAATGCTGGAAAGCTATTTTAATTTCCACCTCCTTGTAAGTTTTGTGTTTAGGTTTAGTTTGCTCTTATTTTGAATTATGTATAGCTATTGGCAACATAGTCATTCCCTGATTAGAACCACTTAGGTCTTAATCTGTCTCTGCCTCCATTCTCCAACATTCAAACTTGGTTAAGGGAGAAGTAGGGACCCAGTGACAAATACGTAGGTATGAAGATCAAAACTGGTAAGGAAGATCAAGGCAGGAAGAATCGAAAGCAAGAAGAATTAAAATTCTTCAACATTCACATTGCCCACTGTTTTATTTTTATATCTAACCAAACAAATGAACATTGTCAGAAGCCTTTGGAGTGGGCCACTCTTTTCCCACGGAGAAGATCCATGAAGACATGTTTGGGTGAGTGTGAACATGTATACATGTAGACCTGTAGTTGAAACCATCAAATATCTACTTATATTTATTCATTTAGTTACACACACCTGTTCAAGATAAGCTATTTTTAAACAATTTATTTGGATATAATTCAAGTACTAACCACTCACTTATTTGAAGTCTATCAATCAATGCTTTTTAGCATATTCCCAGAGTTTCAAAACGCAACCTATAATCTTCAGCTATCACCTCCCTATTCCTCCATCACCTCCCCCAAACCCAGGCAACCACCAATCTACTTTCTGTCTCTATATTCTTGTTCTGCTCATTTCATATTAAAGGAATTACATACTATTTGGCCTTTTGTGTCTTATTTCTTTCAGTTAGCATAATGTTTTCTTTTCTTATTTTTGAGTTGGAGCCTCGCTCTGTCATCCAGGTTGAAGTGCAGTGGCATGCTCATAGTCACCACAGTCTCAACCTGTTGGATCAGGCAATCCTTCCACCTCAGCCTACCAAGTAGCTGGAACCATAGGCACAGGCCATAATTCCTGGCTAATTTTTTTATTTATTGTAGAGATGAGGTCTCCCCATGTTGCCCAGGCTGGTCTCGAACCCATGGGCTTAGGCAATCCTTTCACCTCCACCTCCCAAAGTGCTGGAATTACAGCCATCAGCCACTGCGCCTGGCAGCATGATATTTTTAAGTTCACACATGTCATTGCATATATCAGTATCCCATTTCTTTTTATGGCCAATTAATATTTCATTGTATGGACCTACCACATATTAATTAATCCTTAGTTGATGGGCACTGGGTTATTTCTACCTTTTGACTCCTATGTATAATATAGATATAAACATTCATGTACAGTTTTTGTTTGGAGATATACCTGGGATTAGACATTTTATACTATTAATTTATGAATCTTAATGCTGTCACATTTCCTGAAATAACTGTATTCAAATTCTTCAGAGGCTTCTTCAACATCAATCTTCATCAACAGTAAAGTCACTTTTTGATTGACTTAACCATTTTCCAGAGAACATCATCTTGAATTTTATTCTAATTTATTGGTGATACAGAACTTTTCAAATCCATGTATGATGATCTCACTAAAAATTTTATTTTAATCTTCAAGAGCTCTTGTATATAACATTTGAACACATTGTTTGCTTGTTTTCTCATTCATCTGGAAAGTTCATACATATGATCTCCAAGAGATACTCACTTACTCTATTCCTGTTGAAAGTAACTTTTCAAGGTTTGTTTACAACAGCATTCAACACTTACAAGTATGAGATCAAGCCACAAGAATCACTGCTAATTTTGCATTACATTTCTTTGTCTCCTTTATTTTTCCTGTTCCAACAGTTGATTTCTGTTAGAATCCAAAAGATACTTTAATTGAGATCATCTCTGGATAGTGTGTTTTTCTATGATTTTTTGCACTCACTGTTTCTGGTTGGGTTACTCTTTTTTCCAGGCAACAATGTGGCTGGATCCCTCACTCACCAAATTGTCATTTTATTCCACAGAGTCACTATATCTAAAATTGTACCCTCACTTGAGATTTCCTACCAAACAAAACAAAACAAAACAAAAAAAACACTTGCTTCTTATTTGTTTTTCTCCTTAGTATTTATAAACCTCTAACATTTATATATTCTCTGATTTACTTTGGTTTATTATTTATCTCTCTCTCTCTGAATATTATTAACTTGATTAGAGCAGTGATTTCTGTAATCTGCTCATGGCTGAAATGCAGAGCATAGAACAGTGCCTTATATTCAATAGGCACTCAATATTTGCTGAATGAGTAAAATTGTTGTTGAATAGGTAATCCTACAACTGAAAAATAGAATAACTAAATGAGCTCCCCATGTAGTGAATCAAATATGTCAACTCCCTTTTTGATAGTAATTTTGGAGACTAATACTCATAATTTGGCATGCATATTAGCTGTAACTATAAATTATACTATCTCATTTAACCTTTTATTATTGTAAACTTTGCAACTGTAGAGATAAAAATAAAAATGTGTAGATTAATGATTTATCAGAAAATGGACACTCATATAATCACCCCCTCACAAGGCAATAGAACATTGCCAGCACCTTGGAAGCCCCCTGTGCTCTCTTTTAATGATACATCCTCCCTCTTTGTTGAAAAGAATCATTCTCCAGACATTGTTGGTAATCATTTTCTTGCTTTTCTTTATAGCTTTAATACCTTGGATGTTCTAAATATTATGATATTTGCCTGTTTTCATTTTTTATTAATGAAATAACAAAATACCTCCTTTTCTATCCCTCTTATTGTGTATAGCTGTAGTTCACTTATTCCCACTAATATATTGTGTTGGACTGGGTGAATTTATAACAATTTATTTATCCATTCTACAACTGATGAATAGTTGTGTTACTTCTAGTTTGAAGCTATTAGAAATACTACTTCAATTAATTTTTATATGTGTTTTTAAATATATATCAGTATACACTCCAACTGGATATGTTAATTTGAGTATATTAGATTGGATCATATAATGTTGTCATTTGTAATGGCAAATATTGGGAATTTTATATGGATCAAGCTAATAGCTAACAGTGAAAGCTCTGGGTATATGTGTTTCCAGCTTTAGTTTCCCCAAGAGGTAGTGGCCAATGATCAGCAGTATATGAGAGTTTCATCTGTTCCACATCTTTGCCTATTTGATATCCTCGGTATTTTTATTTTAGCTGTTCTGTTGTATATATTGCAGTACCACATTGTGGTTTTAATTTGCATAACCTTAATAACTAATGAGCTGAACATGATTTATATGTATTTATTAGGCATTTGGATATCTTCTTTTGTGAAGTGATTGTTCAAACACATGTCCATTTTTTATTTTATGCTACATCTCTCTTCCTAATTGATTTGTAGGAGTTATTTGTATATTTTGGATATAAACTCTGTGTAATAAGTTTTAAAACACCGTCTACCACTTTGTGGCTTAATATTTCACTCTATTAACTTGTGCTTTAATATACCAATGTTCCTAATGTAAATGCAGTCTTAATATATATGTTTTTCTTTATGTTTTTTGTCTATTGTATCCCTTTACAAAAATTTCCCCATGCCAAATTTCTAGAATGTTTCTAGAAACATTCTTTATCTTTTACAATGTAAACTATAATTCGCCTGAAATTAATTTTTGTATTAATTTCAAAATTCCTTCCTTCCTCCCTTTCTTTTTTAATTGAGTTGGAGTTTCGCTCTTGTCGCCCAGGTGGGAGTGCGGTGGCACATTCATGGCCACCGCAGCCTCCACCTACTTGGCTTAGGTGATCCTTCTGCCTCAGCCTTCCAAGTGGCTGGAACTACAGATGCATGACACCACACCCCACTAGTTTTTGTGATTTATTGTAGAGATGAGGTCTCACAAAGTTGCCCAGGCTGGTCTCGAACCCCCAGGTTCAGGCAATCCTCTTGCCTCGGCCTCTCAAAGTGCTGGGATTACAGAGCAGCATTTCTTAAGAAAACTGTGCTTCTCCATCTGTAGTACCAATTATGTCACAAGCCAGGAATCGGTATACGGGTGGGTCTGTTTATAGAATTTTGGGTTTTTTACATCGCTCAGTTTGTCTATATTTACACAATATTGTTGTCTTGATTATTATAACTTTATTATAAAACCTTGATAGCATGTAGAATAAGTTCTCCAACTTTGTTTTGTTGTTGTATTTGCTTGCTTTATATTTCACTGACTATTCTTGTCCCTTGGCATTTCCAAATGCATTTGCCATCAAGTTGTCAAGTTACACCAAGAAAAAGAAAATGTTAAAATCTCTCCTCAATTTATTTAGGTCATCTTTATCTTCTCTTGATAGTATTTTAATGTTTCATTTGTAGAGTTACACACAGTTTTCATGAGATTTGTTCTTAGGAGTTTGTTTTTCTTATGCTTTCATAAATGCTGTGCTTTTATACAATTCATTGTCTAATTGCTCATTTAAAGCAATATAGTTGATTTTATATATTGACTTTATTCATGCCAACATTTTAATGCAGATTTTTGAACTTTTCACATAGACAATGTTCATGTTGTCTACAATTTTTTAAATCAAAAATTAGAATTCATTAACATTAAGAACTTCTATTTGTTAAAGAACATTAAGAGAATGGATCTCCTAAGACAAGGGATAGGCAAGGTATAAACTGGGAGAAGATACTTGCTATACATAGATCCCCAAATACACAGAACTCCTATAAATCAGTAAGAAAAACAAAGACAACCCAACCCCGTCACAACCGATGCTGTAAGATTTGGAGAAAATAAGGCTTCCAAACAGTACTTTACAAGTTTCGCAAATAGTTAATATTATTATAACATTGCCTCTACTCAAAGGACCAAGTGCTTGTCAGCACAGCAGTTCAGTGTCTGTGTGGGAGGCATTCTGCACAACTCCTGAGCACTTATTTATTGACAATCTTTTACTGCTATTTTTAAAAATAGAAGTAATAAATTCTGAAATTTAACGCCGTGCCTAATAGGATGGCATGAGATGTTTTGACTGACTAAATTGGGGTCTTTCATTCTCTAACCCTTCACTATCCATAAAATAGACTAACCTGTACCTGATTCAAATAATCTGGTCAACTCCATTTAAACCATCCAACTGATAATGCTCTGGCCACCAGCTGATTAGAAGCTCTACTGATTTGCATTCAAAAGTGGGGAGGGACTTAGAGCTTGTTAGGCTCAGGGTACACATATCCTCTGATGGTAGAGCAAGACGCCTTCATCCGTCCTTTGGTACAGCTGTAATTTGTAAGTCTGAATATGTTATGATTTAAGAATGTAAAAAATCATTAAAATTTCTTACAGAGACAGAAAATTATAAGCTTCAGAACACCTTGATCCTGCTGATCATAAACTGGAATAAGAATGCCATGAACATCTGAGGAGCATCGGGGTATGCATGGCTTGGATCTTTCATAAATACCAATTTAGGCCGGGCATAGTGGCTTACATCTGAAATTCTAGTGTTTAGGAAACTGAGGCAGGAGGACTGCTTGAACCCAGGAGTTCAAGACCATCCTAGGCAACATAGTGTGACCCCCATTTCTAATAAATAAAAAATAATAATAACAGTAATTAGCTGGGTATGGTGGCATGCACCTGTAGTCCCAATTACTTGGGAGGCTGAGGTGAGAGGATCACTTGAGCCCAGGACATTGAGGCTGAGGTGAGTTATGATCGTGCCTGACACTGCATTCTTGCATGGGTGACAGAGCAAGACCCTGTCTCTTAAAAAAATAAAAATAATTTAGTCAGTTATGTAGGGAAAAAGTGACCAATAATTTAATTATCTAATTTAATGGTAACTAAAACATTTTCATGTTAAAAATAGTCAGCCAGGTTTGGTGGCTCAGCCTGCAATTCCAGCACTTTGGGAGGCCAAGGCGAATGGATCGCCTGAGCCCATGGGTCCAAGACCAGCCCAGGCAACTTGACAAGACCTTATCTCTACAGTAAATAAAAAAATTAGCCGGACGTGGTAGTGCACACCTGTAGTTCCAGCTACTTGGAAGGATCACCAAGCCCAGCAGGTCGACGCTGGGGTGGCCCTGAGCATGCCACTGCAATCCAGCCTGGGTGATGGAGTGAGACTCCAACTCAAAAAAAAAAAAAAGTAATGTATACTATGAAGAGGATATAAAGTACAAAGAAATTTCAAGTAAAACCTAAGAATTCAAAGACTTGATCCGCTGCCAGGAGTCTTTGTCAATATGTTTTAGAACTTTGGGGATATTGGCCAAAGGTGAAGTGTGTAAAGCTCTTAGAGTACAGCTAGACCAACCTCTGATTTACAGTCGAACATTCTGAGATTGGCTGTTAGTGGTAGAGCTCTGGCTATGAGTTCTGCCACCCCAACTTCAGAGTTTTTGTTTTGTTTCCAGGATATGACACGTGACACTGCATGAACCATTGACAACATGGCTCGATTGAAGCAGGGTTCAGTGGTTTACCAAGATGTCTTAGGAAACAACCTTGAAAGACTCTCGTTTCTGTCTGCTAAGCCAAACTGAATTCATGGCCAGGTTAATCTCCACAGATTGTAAGAAGATATTCAGGCGTCAGCTTGTAGGGCTAAATAGGTGTTCTCCCAAACACAGTTAAATTGAGCACAAATGCTCTGCTTGGAATTACAGTTTTCCCAAGCATGTTCCTAAGGGTCAGCTACAGGGAGCAGGACATCAGGATGTTTTATTTGGAGGTGGTATTAATGATACAACATACATTTTTGCACAGATACACAGTCCGCTCTACCCAGGGTTATACTTTTTAGAACATTTATTTTATTTTATTTTAAAGGTATGGGGTAAAATTCAGGATTAGGTACATAAGTGGTCATTGTACAGGTGAAGCTTGGGTCTCCCATTGATCTTCACTTTGCCTAGTTTGGGATCAGATACGCTTATTGATGTTATTTGCCTCCCCCTCCTGTCTACAAATTAATAGTTTTATTTCATTGTTCCCAATCACTGCATCATTTCTTTTTTATTGTCTTGTGTTATTATGGCTACAACCTTTAGTATAACATTAAATAGAATGTAGGTTATTAGATATTCTTGTCTTGTACTCAGTCTCAGAGGAAAAGTTTGTAATATTTTATATCAAATATAATATTTGCTTTTATTTACTTGTTATTTGTTTTATGAATAATCTTCAAAAAATTAAGAAAGTCCTTTATTTTCCTAGTTTTCCAAACATTTTATCTATAGAAAATATTACATTTTATGTCAAAATTTCTGTATCTCTTGTAATTGTTTTGTTTTGTTTTTTTGAGTTGGAGTCTCACTCAGTCGCCCAGACTGGAGCGTAGTGGCTGCTCCCGGTCACTGCAGCCTCGACCTGCTGGGTTCTGGTGATCCTTCCGCCTCAGCCTTCCAAGTAGCTGGAACCACAGGCGCGTGCTACCACGCTCGGCTAATTTTTTTGGTTTATTGTAGAGATGCGGTCTCGCCAAGTTGCCCAGGTGGGTCTTGAACCTGCGGTCTCAGGCAATTCACTCACCTCAGCCTCCCAAAGTGCGGGATTACAGGCTGAGCCACCGAACACGGCCTCTTGTAATTGTTATATGATATTTTTTCTTTTTTCTGTTAGTATGTTGCTTATTGATTTTCAAATATTAAATATTAAATTCATGGCATAAGTCTTCCCATGATACATTATTCTTTATTGTTAGGTTTTGTTTGCTAATATTTTGTTTAGAATATTTTCATTTACGTTCATGATTGATATTGGCTATCAGTTTCCTTTTCAAGTTTTTGGTATTGTAGGTTATGCTGGATTCATATAATGAACAACAAAGTCATTGTTCCTTTTTTTATAGGATATGAAAAGGTTTGTATTAAATTGGCATCATTTCTTCCTGAAATGTTAGCTAGAATTTTCTTAGCCTGGAATTTCATTTTGGGAAAGGTTTTAACTTATGATTAAATTTTTTTAATAGGTATGGTTAGATTTTCAATTTGTTTATGCCAAATGTTTATGTTTATTGGCATAAAGTTGTCATAATCTTCAAATTTTTTTAAATATCTGTAGATATGTATAATAGACTCCTTTTCCATTCCTGACATTTTGTTTGTGTCTTTCATCTTTTTCTTGATTAGTCTCAGTAGACATTAATCCATTTGATAAGTTGTTACTTAGGTTCACCTTTTGGCATTGTTAATGTCTATGTTTCTTTTTTATTTCATTTAGTTTTGATCTTATACTTTTTCTTTTTCTATTTTGTAGTCAATTTGTGACTATCTTCTAAATTCTGGAAAAGCTAATTTTCAGCATGTCTTCCTTTTTAATACAGCATTTAATGGAATAAATTGCCATCTAATAATGTTTTTTACAGCGGTCAATGCTTTTTATTCAGCATTTTTTATCATTCAATTCAAAATATTTTAATGTCTCTACTGATTCTTCTTTGATCAAATAGATCATATCTATAAGAGTATTTCTTAATTCTTATCCTATGTGAACATTTTTTAGTTATCTTTTGGTAATATTTGATAGCTAATTTATTCATGGTAAAGGATTCATTCTCTATTATTTCAATCCTTCCTTCAGACTTACTTGATGACTTGGCAAATGCTCTATTTGTGAATTTTGGACTTGCATTGAAAATGCAGTTTTCAGTTTTATTGGGAGTGGTACGCATTTTTTTTCCTTTTCCTTTGTCTCTTATTTCTTGCCTCCTTTTCAACTTGTTGACAATTTTTGCTATTTTATTTTTGTTCTCTATTATTTAGGGAGTTACATAATCCTTTATAATTCTTTCAACTTTATTTTATGTGTGTGCTTGTGTGTGGGGGGTGTATTTAAACCCAGTAAGGCATAACGTATCAATATTATTTTTTAACATACAGCCATTTGTTATTTAGTAGTATAATTTGTATTATTATTACATAGTCAACATGCATTTACATTTACCCACAAATTTATCATTGTATTGTTCTCATTTTATCCTACATCTCTGATCTTGTATAAAGGATTATTTTCATTTTCCTGAGGAACACTTCTGACAGATCCTTTAGTGTGGAAATTCGTCTAACAAATTCCCTCAATTTTCATTTGTGTGAAAATATCTCTTTCTGTTCTACAGTCTTGAAATATGTTATTTCTTTGTGTAGAATGCTAGTTTGGCAATATTTTCTATTTGCACTTTATAGTTTATCTTCTAGCTATGTCATGATGTAGGCAAATCAACTGTGAGTCTTATGTCTGCTTTTTGAAGGAAATTCATTTTTTTAATGTGGCTGCATTAATTTTTTCTCTTTGTCTTTGATTTGCAACAGATTAACATTATGTGCCTAGGCATGGTTTATTTTTTGTATGTTCTACTTGTAGCTCTCAGAGATTTTAAAATATGAGACTTGATACCTCTCATCAGCTTTGGAAAGTTTTCAGTCATTAACCATTTAGATACTATTTATCTGCAAATTACTCCATTTATTCATGGGACTCAAATTGCATACATGTTGGACCTCCCATTCTATTCCTTATGTCTTTTATACTTTCTTGTGATTTTCCATATTTTTATCTTTCTCTGGTTTGTTCTGAATATTTTCTTCTTATCTATCTTCCAGATCAGTAAGTCTTTCTTGGTCTGTGTCTAAGCTGCTAATAAAGTTACCCATTGAGTACATAGTTTTGTTTATTGCAATTTTTTTCAGTTCTGAAGTCTCTGTTTTTCATTTCTTATTTCTAGTTTTATCCATAATTAGTACTTTGTTTTATTTTCTTAAACATAGCAGGCATGTTTATTTTAAAATCTATATCCCCTCAGTTTGATATTTAAAATCTCAATGAATCTTTTTTTTTTGTCTGCTATTTGTACTGGTTTTTATTCACAATGCATGTTATTTATGCTGGCTTTAATTTATGTTACTTTATAACTTTCGATGGAGTTTTAAATATATACTAAACATTGAATTTTGAAATGTAGAAAAAACTTGAAGACTAGGATGATGCTATTTTTCTCCTGAGAAAATTTAGTGTTTGTTTTCATAAGATGATCAGGGGCACAATCTGTAACCCCTCAATCCTGTTTCAGGTTTGAATTAGTTAGAAACTTATCTGGGGTTTCTGAGATTTTATTTATTTTCCAGTATACTAAAAATGTAGTCCCTCATAGTCCCAAATCTAAGTGATTAAGTTCAACAACTGCCCCACTTCCCTTCCCTTTGTGATCTTTGGACTTCATTTGCTATATCGTAGGTCCATGAGTTATTTAAAATGCTGCTTATCTTTTGTATCCCAGGTGATCTGCTCAGTAACCAGAAAGCACCCCAGGAAAAATACAGCCATAAAAATAGGATCCATCTCTGGGCCTCCACCATCTTACAAATCCTGGACTAGTAATAAAGTTTGTTCTCCAGTGGCTTAAATAGGTGTGTATTAGGTTTTGTCAATTTTTCTTGTTGCCTTCATTGGAAAGGTTGGTCTAAGTTCCTGTTATTTATTACTAGAAGTTGAAGTCCTAATAACTTTTAAAATAATATAAAATAATACAATGTAATTTTTTATAATTATGTAAAAGCTTGTATCATTTAGGTCATAAATTATTTAAACTTACATTTTCATGTTAAAGTTGATAAAACAATGTTGCATATTAGTAAATGACCAGAGTATGAGAAAAGGTGGTAAAAACATGAATACTTACAATATTAACACTACTAAAACTAAATAATAAAATCAATAGTCAAACAATATAAAAAGCACTATATTTTTTAATATTAAGAGGATTGCCTGAGCCCATGGGTTCAAGACCAGCCTGGGCAACTTGGCAAGACTTCGTCTCCATAATAAAATCAAAAGACTAGCTGGGCATGGTGTCCCACGTGTGTGATTCCAGCTACTTGGAAGGCTGAGGTGGAAGGGTTGCCTGAGCCTAGAAGGTCAAGGCTGCAGTGGTGGTGAGCATGCCACTGTACTCCAGCCCGGGTGACAGAGTGAACCTCTAATTAAAAAATACATATATATATGTATGTATGCACACACACACACACACACACACACACACACACATATATTCAATCACACACATTTAGCTCTCATGAGGCTGACATAAACTAATTCATTTTTAAGGCTTTGACCTATTTTCCCCTTTATTACTTAGTTGCATAATCTTTTGTAAATTACTTATCATCTCTGTTTCTATCTGTAATGTAAGGGTGATAGCAATTCTACTTCACAGGGTTGTTATAAAGATTAATTAAATACACAGAAATATGTAGAAAAATGGAGAAAATGTAGTACACATTCAGTAAGTGCTACACATCATTAATGCCAGCATCATCACTAAAAGTTAGACAACTTTGAAGATTACATCTTGGTTTCAGAGAAACTGAGAAAGTCAGAAACATCAAATAATGTTATTTTACATGAATATCATGCAAACTATGTAACCATAGGAAAGATAGAAACCTAAAGTTCCTTTCTGCTGTCCACTGTGAAGAAGCCATTTTTATGATCTCTATACACCTGTGTAAATGCACTCCTTTGAAACATGCTAGTTATACTGTGCAAAGAAACTGCTGGCTTCATAAGTATAAAGTGCTCTGAATACTGTAGGTCTTGGTCTTCTAGGTAACTTCAGGATGCACAAGAGTTTGTGAAAGATGGGGAGAAACAATCATTTAAATATCCCTACTCTGAACTATAAACCCAATTGTTTTGTACTATAGTTTAGAAAGTCATGTTATGAGTTAATAAATATGTCAGAGTAAGGAATAAATGATTTACAAATGAATTTTTTTTTTTTTTGAGTTGGAGTCTCACTGTCGCCCAGACTGGAGTGCAGTGGCCGCTCCCGGCCACCACCTCGACCTGCTGGGCTCTGGCGATCCTTCCGCCTCAGCCTTCCAAGTAGCCAGGAACTACAGGTGTGCGCTACCACGCCCGGCTGATTTTTTTGATTTATTGTAGAGATGAGGTCTCGCCAAGTTGCCCAGGCGGGTCTCGAACCCGCGGGCTCAGGCAATCCACTCACCTCAGCCTCCCAAAGGCGCAGGATTACAGGCTGAGCCA
>CAUYQG010043852.1:0-15508 GCA_963574415.1 Tarsius wallacei | reverse complement strand
GCGCGTGCTACCACACCCGGCCAATTTTTTGATTTATTGTAGAGATGAGGTCTCGCTTGCCCAGGCGGGTCTCGAACCCACGGGCTCAGGCAATCCACTCACCTCAGCCTCCCAAAGGCGCAGGATTACAGGCTGAGCCACTGAGCCCGGCCGAATAGGACATTTTAAAATCACTATTATTTAAGCTTGTTTTGAAATTATAGTGAATGTAATAAGTCCCCACATGACATGTATTATAATGCTGTAAGACATAATTAATAATGCCTTAGAAACATTTGACATTTTACTAAATAATACACTTATACCAAGAAAGGTGACTGGATATAAGACAAATATATGCTAATCTGTTGCTCTCCTTCAAATCTGCAAAAATCCCACATTTGTCATGGAGGAAAAAAATATTAAGAATAAATTCAAAAATAAGGCAAAATTTTCTTATAAAATATATAATAAAATGTCATTCAAGGGCAAGAAACATGACAAAATCAAATAAAGTTATACAGTATGTATTTTAAGGGGAAGCTATAATTAAAAAAAGCCAGTGCTTCCAAATTTACATATAATCTTAGTGCAATTCCAGTCAGAATCAAAATAGAGTTCAATTTTGGAACTGGTCAAAATTGTTTTAAATATATAGGAATAGCCCAAGAATATTTTATAAACAGAATAACCAATGTGGATTTGCTTTTCCAGATATTAAAACACATAGTCAAGTCACTATAATAAAATAGTATGCTTTTGGTATTGGATTGGACAAATAGGTTGTTGGAGAAAAAAAAAAGTTTAAACACAGATTAAAGAATATTTAAGAACTTAATGTAAGACAATTATGTTCTTTTAATATAGTTGAAATGTAATGATTTAATTAATAGTATGTCAATTAGTTTACGTCCTTGGTTATCCATCTGGAAGAAAAGAAATTTTAACCACTATTATATATCACTTGTAAAAATATGTTCCAGACAAATGGAATATCTACCTGTAAGAAAAACCTGAAAATTGAAGATAATCTTTTATGGTTGGAAAGATCCAAATACTTTTGATGAGAGGTGGAAAATTTAACAATACAAGTATTTTAAAAATGTATCATGGAAGCTACCATAAGAAAGTAAACATACAAATGATAGATTAAAAAAGCACTTGCAATCTGATGAAATCGGGTTACTATCTCTAGTGTACAAAAAAGTTCTGCAACTTTATCAGAAAAAAAGCACAAACAGAATTTTAAAATGGACAAAAAAAAATCCTTTATAGAAAACTTATGAATACCCAAATAAACATTCAGAAGACGTCCAAGTTTATTAGAAATTAGCAAATACACATTTAAAAATGAGATACAAAGTTTTTAGGACCCATGATAGTGGCAAAAATGCAAAAAAATTATTGAAACTTCCAAAATTGGTGACTGTGTATGAAAATTGTCACAAACATATATTGTTTCAAAGAGCATGAATCATTTGTAAAGTGGTTTAGGATTGTCTGTGATACCATAGATATCTGTTTTGTATATCTATACAATATCTACTAATTATTATCTGTCTGTCTGTCAGTTATCTATCTTTAGGTACTATAGAAAAATAGTACATATATACTAGTAAATACTAGGATGCTATTAAAAAACAAGGAGTTAAAAATGTAGTGACATATCTCTGCATTCACCTTGAGGAATGATCATGATATAATGTAAAGTGAGAGCTCCATGAATGCAGAAATCTTGTCTGTCTAGATCACAGCTATGTTCTTATTGCCTGGAATGTACAATATGCCTGACTAATAAGTTTTGAATGAACTTATTGAATAAATAAAATAAAACAGTGATGTGATTTTATTCAAAAATCCTATATATAGGTATACGTGTTTCAATGACTATAAAGAAACATGGAAATGGTGTGTGTGTGCATGTGTATGTATGTGTCTTATACACACACATCAGCATGTTACCATCGATTAAGTCAAGAGGGTGGTTTTGAAAGGGTTATAGTGGAGGGAAGATTATTACTTTTTTAATGCATATGCACATTTTTTCACTTTTCCATACAAGAGCATTTTAGCTTTGTAGTTAAAAATATAATTAGAATAATTTAAAAAAATGTTTACAAGAGAACAGAGTGTCACATATTCTCACTCATAAGTGGATCCTGAACATTTACCATAATACTATAAGAAAGGGATTGGCAGTAGCAGGATACTGCTGGGGTGAGGCGTGAGGGACACAACATCAATATGGGTACCTGATCTCAAACCAGATAAAAGGGGACCAAAGGGAGGCTGAAACTTTACTTGTACGATGTCCTCTTGTATACCTAATCATGAATGGTACCCCACATCTTTAAAATAATAAAAGATTTATAATACTCATAAAAAGTTTACAAATAAATGTTAATAAGAGATGAGAAAATGTTTAAGGTAGATTATAAAAATCTTGGTAGAATAATTCCAACAACAATGTAAGATAAAATATGACTGATTAGAAGATAAATAATAAAAATATTGGCACTGGTTACTGAAAGGGCACTTATTTTACTCCATTATACTTTTCTGTATATTGAAAATTTTCTACATGTCTCATTTTTCTAATACAATTGTTCTAGGCACAATTCTACCTCTTTCTTCACCTGAGAAAACCACTGTTGCTAAGTGGTTTTAGATAAAGCCACTATTGGGTAGGTATACAAATAAATAAAACCACTATTGTTAAGTGATATTTTTCCCACATATGTTTATATATTTTTACCACATATGTCTAGACATTTAGTAATTTTGTTTGTGTTTCAAAGATTATATGTATCTTTTGCAACGTGCTTTTATTATAAAATACATATTTAAAATATGATTCCATTGTGTTATAAGTTATTATCTTCTGATAATCCCCTTAGATGTAATGCTTTATTGATAATTATTACTACCTTTTGCTTAGGATATACCGTGTCTATCACAGTGCTAAATGCTATTTAATCCTCAGTAGAGTCTAATACAAATACAAAAATAATCTGATAAGAATTTTTTCTAATACCAATTTTTGAAGAAGAGTTGAGATTCAATAAGAATTTTGAACTGAGGATCCCAGAATACTCATTGGAAGAAAGGGTGGAAAAATAGAAGACTTGTCCCCTAATTACAAATAGCTTCTAATTCTAAGTTTTGGCCCCAAATTTTTCAGGTTATAGCAAGACTTTAGACTTCTTAATCAGAATGCTTTGCTCCTTAATTTTCTTTTCTTTATTTAAATTCTCTCTGTATTTCTTTCAATGGAATTTATCATACAATTTGATTCGTGCATATGCTGTCCTTAGAGTTGTTCATATGCATCAAATTTTTCCCTCAATAGACTAAGCAATTCATTAGGGATACAGCTAGTA
Organism: Tarsius wallacei; assembly: GCA_963574415.1. Classification (NCBI taxonomy): domain Eukaryota; kingdom Metazoa; phylum Chordata; class Mammalia; order Primates; family Tarsiidae; genus Tarsius; species Tarsius wallacei. Next base: position 12,149 of record CAUYQG010043852.1, on the reverse strand, counting down.
AGCAATAACTACTCATTAACTAACTTGAATTTAAATGGATTCTAACTATATACCCCTTCCTCGGAAAGAACATTCCTGTGACATGAGAATTCGAGTCCAAATAAAGTGCTCATTCTCCTAGTGGATAACAAAAGAATTGAATAATTCTTTTGGGTACTTTTCAGTTACCCAAGTATTAATAACTTTGACATGTGGAATAAGGCTTAGTTATAAACTCTGTGTAAGTAGGTTTATAAGATGAAGTGTATAATCACAAGTATTAAATTAACTTATTTTATTGTTTGTTCAGTATTATGAACACATTCATTGTATTGTCTAGCTTCTGCCTAAATACCTTTAATAAAAGGGAACTCATTACACCCTAGGACAACCTGTTTCATTTTAGGACAGCTCATTTTGTTATAAAATAAAAAGATCATCGAATGTGTTTCCAAGTCTTGTGAGAACAAGATAACTTTTATGGATGCTTGGAGACTGGAGTTTAGATCAGGGATTAATCATCAAGTTCCTGAAAGAGTGATGCAGAAGTAAGTCATATGTTATCTCTGATACACTCAGGTATTGAAGCAGGTCTATGAAACCAAAAGTAATCTCCCATTCAGACCCCTTTGAGTATTAAAGTACAATGTTCTGGTTTCATTGTTTGTGAGATTGTGCAGAAAAAGGATAGCTATGGGGATAAGTAGAGACTATGACAAATAGTCTTTCAAAGAAATATTTAAAAAACTAGAGTTATTTGGTCCAAGACAAAGGAAGAACGAAGGAAGGCAATGATGGTGCTTAGTTAGAGGTTCACAATCTTTTAACTACATGTTCCCCATAAAACACTAAAAAACAAGTATTTTATAACTTATTTATAGCAAAAACCTGACTTAAACTGAAGTGACACTATTTATGTTTCTATATTCCATTTAGTGTGAATATTCATGTTTTATTTCAGAAAAACTAATGTGTTTGATCATGGAATACTGCTTCTGACCCTTTGGGAGACATTGGGTCATACAGAACATATGAAAAATATTACTTTCTAAAGTTTGAAAATTTGAAAAGTGTGAGTTTCGAAACACACCTGTCCCCAAGGATTTCAGACTATAGTTTGCCATTTCTGTGTTTAGTTTTTGTGAGGACGTTCCTTTTGTTAATGTGTCTTTTAAATTTTTATAAGTATGAGATACACTGATACTGCAAAAATGATGATCCTTAAAAGCAAATATCATTCAGAGAACCTTCTAGAAATAAAAGGAAATAACTTTCTAAAGGAGGAAAGAACCTTTATTTTTGCAAAAGAATTAAGAATTAGGTGCATGGAAATAGGAGACAGGAGCTCAGTGAGTTATTTTGAGAGTAGTGGTTCTTATCCAGCATTGGGTTATGGGCTTTCTGGAAAATCTGATGAAAGCAATCTATCGAGTCTCTCCCAGAAAGGATCCAATGGATACAAGATTATGCACATATTTTCATGGTGTTCAAAGATTCCCTAAGTTCCTATGGTCAACAATTTCTGTTCTTGAATGTGACTGAATGGATAGACTCAATCAAGTGAATAGGTTCCCATAGCTAACATACAGGCAAACATCTAGGAGGTTTTGATTTTGGGGGAAATGGGGTATAAGTAATCCTCCTTTCCCCCACAGAACTTAGAACAAAAGAAGAAATACGCAACAATGGCAGGCCTCTCCTTGAAGAGCACTGCATAGTGGTCTTTCCTGCAGAAAGACATAAAGGAGAGAATTTAGATGGGCTAAGCCGAATTCCTTCTTTGAGCTTACCAACCCATCAAGGCACCTCTTCCTCAATGGGAAGGGATGAAGAGGGGCAGGAGAGAGTCAGCCGGCTCCCTCCTGGTCAGTAGAATACAAATCATTTCTGTCTCTATGGAAACATGAAGAATGAAAATTAAGGGTTGACACTAACAGGACATGTGGCCATTTTTGAGTTTCAACCCAATGTTAGTCAACAGACAAAGAAGGCAAATCTCTGTAAAAGACTGAATAGGCTACAATATCTATAAATTAAATATACTGAATCTAGGTTGTAGGTTTTTCAGGAAGGGTGAAGAAGAGAATGGTACACAAGAAAAAAATGTCACTCAGGAAACAATGACTGGGCAAAAGGTAGACACTTGAGAATTTAGTACCTCCTTCCCATAAGGATCAGTTCCCTTTCAAGACCATCAGAAAAAAATTCAGGAAAGGGCCCTAAGTCTTCATTTTGTACAAAACAAGTAAATATAGAATTCATTTTTTTTGTCCCCACAGAAATAATCATTTTCTTCACTTAGTCTTCTCTAGTCTAGGAAGCATTCTCATGCTTTTAATCTTAGCTGAAGGCCACATTAGAATTCACAACTTAATTTTTACTTTAAAAAATGCTACTTGCATTTCTCTCCTTCCTTTACCTTACTCCCTATATGACTCCACACAGATAACTAAGTTTAACTGCCTAGGGTATGTATTCTTTCTTAAATTTCTCTATGCTCATATAATCATTAATAAAATTGAATAAAATGATGGTGTATCATTGCTTTAAAAACTAGAATCTTTTAAAAAATAACTTTATTGTATTTTACATTCAGGGTATACAAGTGCATGTTTGTTACATGGACATATTGTGTACTGGTGGGGATTGGGTCTCAGATGTCACATTCTCCAGAAAGTGAACATTTTACCCCAACAGATAATTTCCGAATCATATACCCTACCACACCTCTTTCCCTTTTACTGTCTCCAGTGTCTATTATTTCCATCTTTGTGGCCATTTAGCTCCCACATATAGGTGCATATTCTCACTTACATGTGTTTGGTTTTCATGGTGTTTGGTTTTCTATTTCTGAATTAGTTCACTTAGGATCATGATCTCCAATTCCATTCATGTTGCTGCAAAAGACATGATTTCATTCTCTTTTATGTGTAGTATTCCATGGGGTGTATATCCCACATTTTCTTTATCCAATCATTGGTGGGCACATATGTTCGTTCCATCACTTAGCTATTGTGACTAGAGCTGCAATGAACATACAAGAACAGGTATCTTTTTTATATAATGATTTATTTTCCTGTGGTGGGATTGCTGGGTTGAATGGTAATTCAACTTTTAGATCTTTGTGAAATCATGACACTGTTTTCCTTAGAGATTGAAGTAGTTTACAATCCCACCAACAGTGTGTGAGCATTCCCTTTTCTTCACAACCACATCAGATCTGATTTTTAACTTTTCATTAAATAGCCATTCTGACTGGTATAAGGTGATATATAGTTGGTTTTAATGTGCATTTTTCTGATGACTAGTAACGTTGAGCATTACTCCACATGAAAAACTAGAATCATATTTCATATACTTCTCTCTACCTTGCCTATATCATTTAAAAATATTAAGTAACCTAGTATAGATCTAAAATTCTTACTGACTTTTACCATGTTCCATTGTAAAAATATGACTGCAAATTTGTTTAGTCCTTTATTGATGAACATTCACTTTGTTTCCAGTAATTTTGCATCTCCAAACCATAATTTTTATATCCATGTACATTCTCTAAGAAACTGGCATTTCTGTAGATTTATAGGCATTGGCTTGTTAAATTCAAAAGACATATCTATTTTTGTTAATATTTACAAATATTTTGCTACATTTTAAAATAATTTATAGGCTAATTTTTTCTTAATTAGCAGAAATTTCCAGGTGAATTACCATAGCTAGTGTTAAATTAATTTATTCAATCACAATTAAATAATTTCAAGAGTTAAATTATACACCTCCTTTAAAAATATTTGTATGGCCAAAATTATATTGAAAGTTTGAATTTGGTACAATTTACTTTTGCTTTTTTTTCATGCTGAGATATACCTTGTATAATATAAATTCACTTATTAATATGTTCATGTATTAATAATGATGTCAAATAGTAGTAAATGCAAATATTAAGGGTACAATTAATTAAAATTTGACATATATAGAAGTGTGTATGTTCACACTCCCATGAAGATAAAGTACATTTTCATCATTCAAAAAAGGTTCCCCATGTAAAGAGGAGTGAGAGATTGCTAGCTGGAAGGGTCATTGAGTCATGGGGAGTTTCATCCTCTTAAGATAAAAGAAACTTGAGGCTGGTAAAGGTCTAATTAGATGGGTCAAGAATGGAGGGATAGATTGAAAAGGAGAAGAGATGGCAAATTTATTATGCTCAATAACCACAGAAATAGGGATGAGCAGGATCTAGAGAGACTGGTCACAGAAAATAGAAAAACATGTTTGCTTTTGATGATTGGAGTGGGTAAGTAAGAATATAAATAAGTCTGCAGCGGGGGTGGCAGGAGGTCAAGGGTGTTCTTCCTGACTGATTGCATTTTCTTCTGCGAAGTAGATGATATGTTTACTGAGAGGTAACACACTGATCGTGAATTAGTATGTTAGAGAAGAGTGGCTGTCAATAATGGTTGTTGAAGAGAACAGGAGAAAGAGATGAACAGCAATTAGTCACAAATTAGATTGAAGACTAAGATTCTGTGATGACACAAGTCTACAGTATGGTGTGATTCTTCCCCAGGAACATTCAGCAGCCAGGATTGGAATTGGAGTAGGCAGTCCAATTCATCCTGAGTTGGGGTACCAAGGGATGGGTATGGTGAAATAAGATTGGCAGCAAATTATTTTACATGCACCCCCATCTAGATGTGTCTATAGCTACTTCCTCCGAATCTGGGTGCATTTTGTATGTGATTTCACCACTAGATATCAGTGGAAGTCATGTTGTGCCAGTTTCTTGACCAGACTGTAAATTATTTGCAGCTTCCACTTTTGGTTCTTGGACCACACCTTGCAGGGAAAGTCAGTTGTCATGTAAGAAGTCTAACTGTTCTGACAACACGATGCTATGAGAAGTCCAGGCTAGCTATGCAGACACGCAGCATGAAAGAGATGTTCAAGCAGCCTCTACTTATCCCAAGCATCCTTTGGGCCTGGAGAAGGAGTTACAAATAGGACAAAGTTTATCAAGAGAAAGTAAAAAAACAAAAGAAGGGCAGTAGTAGTCTTGATGAAACTCCCATTGAGGGCAAGCTGAGGAGGGCCTAATAAACCTACAGCAAAAGTCAGAAGAATTTTATTCCCTCTGGGAGGAAACTTCCAGAAGACAAGGTATTACATATGATAAGAAGGCTTAGGTTAACAAAGGCTTAAGGCCTAACAGTGGAGAATTCTCACTATTATAATTTGCCCATAGTCTTTCCAACTAATGAAAATCTTCTTTGATGTAATAAACCAAATATACCTCATCAGTATGATAAAAAAAAAAAGTGCCCTGAGCAATCAAATTTCTTTTAAGGCATGTATTCTACAAAGCACTTAGAAATGAGTACTATGATAGAGACACACGCCCTAGGAGCTGAGGAAGCACCAACAGTGGCAGTTTCAGGACTTCTTGTTGTTGTTAGTGGTGATCTTTTTTTAAAAAAAGTATTTAATTTTAGAATCATTTGAAGATTTGTTACATAGGTGTATTGTGTGATGGTGAGGTTAAGGCTTCTGATATTACTGCTCTCCTAGTGGTGAGCATGGGTACCTGATGGTGAATTTGCATCCTTTATTTTCACTCTCTCTCTCCTCCTTTAGCAGCGCCCAATGTCTGTTTTTCTCATCCTTGTGCCTGCGAGTACCCAGTGTTTAGTACCACTAATCAGTGAGAGCATACAGTATTCCATTTTCTGATTCTGTGATAATTTGCTTAGAATGATGGCCTCCAGCTGCATTCATGTTGCTGCAACTGACATGACTTCATTACTTTCATGGCTGCATAGTATTCTATAATGTATATGTACCACATTTTCTTTATCCAATCCTCTGTTGATGGACGACTGGGTTTTTGCTTTTGTGAATAGCGCCTGATAAACATATGAGTGCAGGTGTCTTTTTGATAGAACAATTTATGCTCCTTGGGGGTATATATCCAGTGATAGGATTGCTGGGTTAAATGGCAGATCTATTTTTCATTCTTTGAGAATCTCCAAACTGCTTTCTACTAGCTCACATTCCTACCAAAAGTGTGCAAGCATTCCCTTTTCTCTGTAACTGTGCAAACATTTGTAATTGTTTTACTTTTAATAATAGCTATTCTGACTGGTGTGAGATGGTATCTCATTGTAGTTTTGATTTGCACTTCTCTGATGATTAGTGATGTTGAATATTTTTTCATATGTTTGGTGGCTGCTTTTATGTCTTCCTTTGAGAAGTGTCTATTTATGTTCTTTGCCTACTTTTTAATGTTCTTTCCCCCTGTGAATTTGTTTGAGTTTCTTATAGATTCTGGATACTAGATCTTTGTTGGATACATAGGTTACTCATATTTTCTCCCCTCCTGTGGGTTGTCTCTTTACTCTCTTGATGACTTCGTTTTTGTAAAGAAGTTTTAAAAATTATTTTATTATTGCTATTATTTTAACTTGATAAGATCCCACCTACCAAGTTTAGCTGTTGCTGCATTTGCTTTTGAGAACTTGTTCATAAATTCATTGCCTATGCCAATGTCCAAGAGAGTGTTCCCTAGGTTTTTTCCTAAGATTGTAATATTTTGAGGTCTTACATTTAAGTCTTTGATCCATTTTGAGTTAATTTTTATATATGTTGACAGGTAGGGTCAAGTTTTATTCTTTTCATATGGATAACCAGTTTTCCCAGCATCATTTGTTGAATAGACTGTCCTTTTCTCAATGTTTGTTTTTGTTGTCTTTGTCAAAGGTGTGTTAGTTGTAAGTTAATAGTTTTATTTCTGGGTTCTCTATTCTGTCCCATTAGTCTATATGTCTATTTTCCTACCAGTATCATGCTGTTTTGGCTACTGTAGCCTTGTAGTCAAGTCTGAAGTCAGAGCATGATGCCACCAGCCTTGTTCTTTTAACTTAGAATTGCTTTAGTTATTTGAGCTCTTTTTTGCTTCCATGAGTTTAAGTACTGTCTTTTCTAGGTCTGTGAAAAATGTTGCCAGAAGTTTGATACGGATTGCATTGAATTTGTAGATTGCTTTGGGTAGTGTGGATACCTTAATAATAATTGATTCTTCCAAACCATGAGCATGGAATATTTTTCCATTGAAATAGGAAGAAATTGAAACCATAAACAGACCAATAACAAGCCAAGGAATTGATTCCGTAATAATAATTTAAAAAAACAAAAAACCTTCCTACTGAAAAAAGCCCCAGGCCAGATGGATTCACAGCCAAGTTCTGCCAGATTTGCAAGGAGGAGCCAGTACCAATCATCCTGAAAGTATTCTCAGCAATTTAGAAGGAAGGACTACTCTCTAACTAATTCTACAAAGCCAATATCATCCTGATACCCTAAAATGGTAAAGACACAACAAAGAAAGAAAACTGCAGGCTGATTTCCATTATGAACATAGATGCAAAAATCCTCAACAAAATATTAGCAAATGGCATCCAACAACACATTACAAGAATCATTCATCATGAGCTGGTGGACTTCATTCCCAAAATACAAGGCTGGTTTAACATTCATAATCTACCACACATACAAATGTAAAATCAAGAATCACATGATTATCTCAACATTTGCAAACAAAGCATTTAATTAAATCCAATATCTCTTCTTGATAAAACCCCTCAAATATCTAGGCATTGAAGGGTCATTGCTCAAAACAATAAAAGCCATCTGTGACAAACCTGTAACTCAGGTTTTGTTTCCAGTGTGGCCAGTCAACCAAGTGAGATGCACTTCTGGATGTTGTTGATTAGAACAGTTTCTCTTCTTTGGAAGACCTGCCATCTGTGCAATCACTATTGCCCTGGGTTAACTCTGAACAGCAGCCATACCCAATCTGAACTTCTGCTTCTTATGTAACTTCTTTGCTTACAACCCATGTGACTATATGAACTCAATTCACAAATGCAGAGGTGATAACATCTGTTGGAAGTGAACATTTTCTTCAAAGATACAATAAAAAGTTGAGTAAGTATTTCCAGTCAATCAAAATCAGATTTTGGTGAAAGTTCTAAAATTAATTTGGTCTGGGGGGACATAAGGACAGCTAAATAAAAAAATTTCAGCCAGAATATGGACTATGGAAAATAAATTTTGTCCTACTTGTCAGGTTACATAAATCAAAAAAATCATTTGCCAAATACTCCTTTGGAATATTATTAAAGTAAGTTATTATACAACATTCTTTTGAAAAATTATTTAAAAGCAAAATATTTAAGGCACTGTGGTACACATGAATACAAGGAGGAAATGACATTGTTCCTGCCTTCAAGTATTAATTGTGTAGCTGTATTTTAGATCTCATTCTGTGAATCTATGCTATTTCATTTGTAAAACACCAGTCTGTATTAGAAATTTTATCCTGCGTTCTAAATATAAATATTTAAGATGAGTTGTAAACATGAAGTGTCTATTCACAACCAGGTGTTATTACATATATGAGACAGAAGGAGAAATAGGTAGATAGGCAGAGAAATAGGAAAGATACTATATATTCTTAGGTTTTATAGAAAACGGTACAGATACAGAAGAGCTTTGTGATATAGTAATTCTAAAATAAAGTAAAACTGAATTTTATATAGTAAAAAAAATTAAGTCCCATGTTAGATCTTTAAAAGCAAAGACCAATTGCTTAACTTTTCTAACTCTTCATTGCCTTATTATCCTAACAAGAGTTGATTTCACAATAAGTTTAGCATTTAGATATACATGTGTGCATGCACCCGGGGTGCCAAAAAATATACACACTTTAAGAGATTTGCCTTAATCAGAAGTGGTTACTGATGGTAACCACTTTGAGCACCTCTTGTAATTGCAGAAGTCAAATGTAGCTTGTATTGATATTATGGAGTATTACAATTTTAATACAGTTTTTTCCTTTCTTAAAATGTGTAGACATTTTTGGTACTTTTGTATATATGTGCATTCGAGGTGGTGGGGGACCCAAAACACCTGGAATTTTTTTTATAAATAAATGTGTATTCATTATTACATGTTTAAACCTCGTCACCTTCAAAGTTTGATGTAATCTGTTTGATGTAATACACCTAACAAGACGCTTTTCCGCTGCTCAAAACATTTTTTGATGCCTTTTAGTGCTTCTGCTTGTTTTTTTTCACCTCTTCCATATCATCAAAACATTTCCTTCTGAGGACTTTTTTCATTTGAGGGAAAAGCAAAAAAAGTCACTCTAGATGAAATTGGGTGAATAGAGATGGTGGGGCACGAGGATCATGCTGTTTTTGGCAAAAAAAACCAGAACAAAACAAAACAAAACTGCTGAACACTGGTGTGGTGTGGGCGGATGCACAGGTAAATCACCTCTCATGAAATGAGCAAATGTGTTGAAAGAATCTTCACTCACACAAAAAAATTCACTGAGACCAAAGCATCCTCGCACAACGTTAGATGGCACACTGATGCCGATAGGTTCCTAGGATACTTATCTAGGAGGGGAAGCCTGTATTACAAGGGACTCACTCTCCAAAAGATAATTCTGGGTTTTTGGGGGCCCCCCTCATAAGTAAGTCTAAAGCCTGGGATCTAAAAAATGCTCTGTAGATTGTATCTTTGATCTGAACAGAAAGTGTTTCAGTGCTGAATTGAAAAGTCTTAAACTTACTTGACATTTCTTCAGATATAAGATTTTTTAAAAGATAGATACAGTACCTTCATGTAGACATATTTATAATTTTCACCATGTTCTTCAACCAAGAATCAAAGGCAGGAGGCATGTGGTTGACCCCCACCACTTTCTGTGTAGGAAGCATTGTCTGAATTGAGGTTCAGGTGCAACCTTTGGTCACAGTGCTTTCTCTTCAGGCTGCACTTGCAACACCGATGCTCAGTGCTTATACCTTTCTAACCTTCATCACAGCTCAGAGCATACTTTTTGAAATCAGGGCTTTTATATAATATATATTTTTTGATAACAGAAAAGTGTTTCTCATCTATACAGCACATATACCAAAAACAGATTCCTATACTTTGTTAGTGGATATGTGAAACTGTAAAGTTAAATCTCCGGTGTCACAAATGGAGTGGAAGCCATTGCTCACTCACATTGAATGCCAGTGACACTGCATTATATCCAGCAGTACCCTTTGAAAAACATGCCTATGGTGGTTTCTACTTTCTTTCTGCACACAATATTCATTAATTTGGGGCTGTTTGTCTATCTTCTTGTCAATACAGTGACTTAAATTTTCATTTTATAGAAAGGGTGCAAGTTTGAATGATGCTTCTGTATTTTTAGACTCTGTATTTGTCACAAAAATTAATGAATTTGAGGCTAGAAAATGTTCTGGGAAAAGATCAATTTGCCTGCGAGCGAGGACACTGTGTTTTGTCTTAAAATGATGTGTAAACTTTCGTGGCTTCATAATGTTATTTGATAATGTTTCATACAGATAGTGCCAAATTAAAAAAGGGCAAAATGAATTGCTTGCCCAATAAAATCAGATTTTTTTTTTGTATTCATCATTTTACTTTCCAGCTACACTTTCTTTGGGTGCATCTTAGACTGTGTGTGGGAAATTACCAAAACCACAGTGTTACTAATCTCAGTATATTTACGTTTACTCTTTCCCCCTCAGGATTGTGGTAATAACACTATTTCAATGAATCCCCTTTGAGACATTGACCCAGTTTGTAAGTTTGGGGTATAATGTAACATGATGGTGACAATGATGCATGTAAATTAAAATGCAAAATAATTAATAAACAACATATAAAAAAGATTTTGGGTAAGATAAACCAGACCTCTACAGATCTTGTAGAACCCCCAAAATGTATAGAAATATAAGTATTATAAATAACTTAATGAGATTTCTGTAAAAAATCAGATTTAATTTTATATTTACATTTGTAAAATAAAAGCATATTTTTATCTATGTTATTTCCTCTGGAAATACCAATCCTCCTGCCAGTCCTTTCAAAGGTCACCACAGGGTCCAGGACCACAACTGGAGAAAACTGCTCTGAGGTGGTGTTGAGTAACCCAAGGGCCACAGGGCCAAGTGAGAGGTGCTGTCCGTATTCTACTTTAGGATGAAAAATTAGGAAACTGAATTTTGGTTGCTGTCTCTTACACATTCTTATATTTTGTTTATGGAAACATAAACTACCGCGGATAGCCAAAACAATCCTCAGCAAAAGAAACAAAGCAGGAGGTATCACACTTCCAGACTTCAAACTTTACTATAAGGCTACAGGAATCAAAACAGTCTGGTATTGGTACAAGAACAGGCGCATAGACCAATGGAACAGGATAGAGATTCCAGAAGCAAAGCCTCAATTCCTCAACCAACTCGTCTTTGACAAAGCCTCCAACAACAACCACTGGGGAGAGGAGAACCTGTTCAGTAAATGGTGCTGGGAAAACTGACTGATCACATGCAGAAGATTTGAGACAGGACCCCTACCTATCACCATACACAAAAATTAACTCTAAATGGATCAAAGACCTAAATGTTAAACCTCAAACTATAAGAATCTTAGAAAATGCAGGAGACAATTGGAAATTGGAACTGGCAACCAAATCCTATTCAGAACTCTAAATGCCCATACCTGAAGAAATAAGATAGATAAGTGGAACTTCATCAAACTAACAAGCTTCCACAAACCAAAAGAAACCATCAAGAGAGCAGGGAGACAGCCCACAGAATAGGAAAAAATAATTGCCAACTGTATATCTGACAAAGGCCTAACATCTAGGATCTACATTGAACTCAAACGTGCGGAAAGGAAAGAAACCAAACAGCCCCATTAAAAAGTGGGCAAAATACTTGAATAGACCTTTCTCAGAAGAAGATATACAGACAGCCAACAGATACATGAAAAAGTTCTCAGCCTCACTCATCATCAGAGAAATGCAAATCAAAACCACATTAACATACCACCTAACACCAGTAAGAATGACTATCATTAATAAAACAAAAAACAACAGATGCTGGCAAGGATGTGAAGAAAAAGGAACACTTCTACACTACTGGTGGGAATGCAAACTAGTACAACCTTTTTTTTTTTTTTTTTGAGTTGGAGTCTCACTCTGTTGCCCAGACTGGAGTGCAGTGGCCACTCCCGGCCACCGCAGCCTCGACCTGCTGGGCTCCGGCGATCCTTCCGCCTCAGCCTTCCAAGTAGCTGGAACTACAGGCACG